>WURS02011327.1:0-28357 GCA_011762765.2 Rhinocypha anisoptera | reverse complement strand
AAGGTGACCCTGGGGTGTGGGACTCGGCCGAGGTCTAAGGAACCCTCGACCCATACCCACTAAAAACCCACCACCAAGTTCGTGGGCTCGAGTCCCGTCTAGGGCATGGGTGTTGTGTTTGTCCAATAGGGTTTATTCCATGTGAAATGTAAGATGTGAAATGACCATGGTCATTGGAGCACCCTGTAAACAAAAATAGTACTTGTTACTGGCTAAAAACTGCACTGAAATCACTGCATGAGTGGGTGCATTGTCATGGTAGAAAAACCAGTCCCTCATCACCCAAAAATTAGGTCTTTTTTGTACCATACTGTTACACAATCTTATTAAAACATCCGAAGAGAAATCCTAATTAACAGTCTGCCCTTGTGGGACGAATTCAGAATGTGCTATCCCTCTCAAATATAAAAAACAAAGTTGACGGACGTCGAGAATGGAAGTTGATGGACATCCAGAACAAGGTTTGTCATCAAGTGACATTTTTACCTTCTTTGAAATGACGACACCATTGATACACTTGAGTTTTTCCCATAGCACTATCCTTGTGAGCTGTGTTTTACATTGCAACAGTTTCTGCAGCATTTTTCTCGAGCAAGAAGTAAAACTTCTCAGAGAGTACTGTTCATTTAAATCCACTCTGACAAAAAAGAGAAGCAAGAGAAACTACTTTTATACAATGAACTTACTGTGACCGGACACAACCTTCCCAGACAACAACAATAACTACACTGAATTCGAAATGAGCTACACTACACTCACCTAGCAGGAGAAATCCATACTACGTAAACTCCAGTTTTGGCAGCACTATACCAGTCAATTTTGGGTACATCCCTCATATGTCCTCAGTCCTTCCTCTTTGTAATTATAAAAAAAAATTCCAAATCACATCCTTAATTGTTATCCCAAAATGCTAGCATTTAATTGAAGGAAAATTGTTGACCATCATTATTTAATGGGTAGTCATTAAAATTGAAATTAATGCTTGTGTAATGACTATGTATAATTTCATGATTATTTAATAATATGCAGGTTAATAGTAGTAGTGATTGATTCCACCCTAATTAGTCAACACATGAATGAAGGCATTTGATTCAAGTGGTAGCTAATATACTGTTTTCTTCACTGAGGTCCTAAACTTGATTTCTTTTAATGGCAAATTTTCAAATAGTGTTCAGAGCCCTAAAATAATCAAAATACTGGGTATTTCATGATGTGGATTTTTGTACATCTGATTGGATATTAAATTTTTGCCTTTTATTAACATACCACTAAATTCTAATGCCAAATTCTTTTTGGCCCTACTTTCCATGTTACTTGTTAAAAAATCATGTGGCTTCAATAGTTTCACTTTTTTATTAACAATGTGAGGAGAACATTTGGTTGTGGTGTTACTGATTTTCAAGCAGTATGTCGAAAAATATCAATTATTGAGCCTACAATGATGTTTTATTAAATCCTTTTCAGATTGATGAATGCCTCCGCTACAATCCCTGTGTCCATGGGAACTGCTTGGACCTTCGAGCCGATTACCAATGTGACTGCTCTCCTGGTTATGGTGGCCGTAATTGTTCTAAAGAACTGATTGGTTGCCGGGGACATCCATGTAAGAACAATGGTTCTTGTACACCGTATCTTGAAGGAGAAGTACATCACCGTTTCAACTGCACATGCCCTCAAGGCTTCCGTGGAAAAATGTGTGAAAGGCCAACGACCATGTCCCTTACAGGGTCATCATATGTTCTTGTTAACAGTGCAGGAGGACGTGAGGAGGGGTTAGTATGGTGAACTTTTATAGATGGCATTACGTAGCATTAATTTTTCGTGTCAAAGGTACTAAAAGATGTCAGTCAGTCAGATTGTCAGTTAAAAAGTTGTTTCTCTCAAATTGATATTTTAGATATGATGTTCAGCTGAGGTTTCGAACCACTCTACAATCTGGACTCTTGGCCATTGGTCGAGGCCTTACGTACTACATCTTGGAATTGGCAGGGGGCCGTCTGAATCTCCACTCTAGTCTATTGAACAAGGTAGGTTACCTCTTTCAGGTTTCATATTAGTCATTCATTCATTAAGCCCTTGAATCATTTTTGAAATAGGAATGCAAGTGGCCTCCTTGAATCAGTGACTGAAATGGTGTTTCTGCCTAAATGCAAAAAAAGCAATCCTTGGTATCTCATTTTTCAGTGGGAAGGCGTGATCATAGGCTCAAGGCTGAATGATGGAAATTGGCAGAAGGTTTTTGTTGCCGTGAATGCTTCACATCTGGTTCTGGCGGCCAACGAAGAGCAGACCATCTACCCCATCACCCTGGTGGAGGGATCCTCCAATCAATTCACTTCCTTTCCAATCACCTACATTGGTGGTGCCGTTTCCACCCTCCGCAGACTAGCCCACGGCCCACCTTCTTTCATTGGTTGCATTCAGGACATTGCGGTCAACGGGGCATGGGTTTTGCCTGGAACTAACATTATGGAAGAGGAGTCGGAGGGTGTGACTCATGGAGGTGCCCATCCCAGTGCCAATGATAGTGCTAACGGTGGCACTGTGACCGACAGCCACATCATAACTGGAGAAGATGATGAAACCAATGAAGAATCTGTGTCAAGCAGAGATGTTGTGACTTATGGGCCCACCTTACACAGGGTTGGTTTGCTATACCATTCTTACCTTTTTTCAGCATTGAAAGTCCTCTAAAATATAATTTTTTTTTTATGACAGTGGCCTTATCTATATATGTAGTAGTATTTTACTAATTCATTATTTTCCTTACTTTAAAAAAGTTTTTATTTTGTGCTACTTGAGGTGTATTAAAAAAGTATCCATCTTAAGTTCATAAGTAAATAATTGGTTTTACAGTTTTTTATCAATGACAGCCTCAGAATCTACTGCAAATATATCATAGGTTAACTATGTATCATGTGCCTTTATTGTTTCCATTTAATAGCACTTTGTTTCACTTGTGTTTATTTCATTTATGATGCCAGAAGAATGAATTTGGATTGTATCTAAATCATGGAGAAATGTTTAAAGAAATTTATCTAAAGTTTCAAAAATTTTACAGGGAAGATTGTATACAATTTAAAGTGTTATGTGATGTTTAAAAATAGTTTGTGAAGGTATTGAAAGTTATTTATGTATGGAAGGTCCCCAACTAATATCAACAAAAAAGTGTTTAGCTATCCTGCAAAAACCTTTTACTTCTCATCTGTATTTGCTTGTTTTCCTAAGTGTCCAGAATTTACGTTTACTCATAATTATAAAGTATTAATATTCTACATACATATTTATTTCCACCAAATTTTAAATTGCAAAAAAATATTTCAGTTATTTACCTCCTTCATGCCATTTACCCAATTCATGTTTTTCTAAGTTTTTTTCTTGATCATCTCAGGTGATTGAACTTACCTTTTAGTTTCTCATGCATATTATCCAATGATGTGTTAACTACTGGACATCAAGACTCAAAAGAAGTATAATTGCTAGAACAAAGATAATATTGAAGACTGGAGAGTTTAGGGAATCTGTATAATTCTGTGAGGAGTGTTTTACCCTCACATCTAACAACAAACATTGTGTTTAACACTGTAGTGGATGGAGTAGAGAATTTTGATTCTTTTATTAATTTCATTCCATACACAGATTTCATCTACAAACACTTTCACCTTTCTTGGCACTGTTTTATCCCATAGTAAATGTCTTACACTAAGGAACAGTTCTCTAATCTTTTTGTGATTTAATGGTCTAACCTACCATCATTAGCTAGCATTGGCTATAGCATTATCTATTGAGTGCGAATACTCACATATGCATTAGAAAAATGGTGATGTTTTAGAGAGAATGAAACTACAAATTTTTGGTTCTTGAGAAATATGGAGAGAAAAATATAAATGACAAATAGAGAAACACAGACATTAGAAATGAGACTAGAGTGAGTAGCTTAAGAAATAAGGTAGTAGGTAACAGAGATTAAATGAATGATGAAATGAAATGGCTGTGAAAACTGGAAAGTATGAAAGAGTTCCCGAGATATGGAAAGAAGGGAGAGAAAGTGGGCAGGGGCCTAGAGGAAGACTTGGACTGGGAGGGGAATTGCCTAGAGACATTATTCTGGGGGCAAAGAGATGTCAGGAAAGGCTAGGTTGACCAACAGATGGTGGAACAGGAGCGGCTAAATATATATAGATAAATAGTAGTTCAATTGATTGGAGGGGTGCAGTAATTAGTTTAATGACTATCATAAATTCTGCGAATAGACTCAACTATTATATGACTCCCTCATACTGTCATTCTTTTCTCAGTGCTCATATTGTTGTTGAAAAATAATTAAATGCCTTCACCCTATTTATGACAGGACGGAGAAGATGTGGCTGAAACAACTGGCTTAAATGGAACAGAACCAACTGTTAAGTTGGAGATGGTTGATATAGGTTGCCCAAGGGAAGCACAGTGTGATCCAAACCCATGCCACAGTGGAGGCCACTGCACAGATTTGTGGAGAGATTTTAGATGTAACTGTGAGAGGCCTTACCTAGGTCATACATGCCAGTATAGTAAGTTGATTTCTATTTACCCCTTTTATCCGTTTTTAATTTCACATCAAAGACAAAATTTTATAAGACCCACTTTTATATTTGCACATATCAACATTATCTTTTCATTATAGCTCTTGAATGTGATATTAATAATAAAATTTACCGTGTGTTTATATATTTATCTACTGCACAAGCTCTTTGATATTGACTCTCATTACTATAATGCAATGGCCTTGAGTTGCAAATTGATGGATTTCGTGTTTCTTGTTAGTAAAAATAGATGCCAACAAATTTCTCAAATAACCTATCCAGGTTAAATTTTTTGGTTCAGCATTGAATGAATTACCACTCCTTTCAACTTCAGAGGAAAATGAATACACTGTTATTTTACTGCACAGTTAAAGGTGTAAATTTCAGCTTTTTAATAAAGAGCATATTTAATTATTTTTTCATGGTTCTTACCTGAAAAAGGTTATGTATTTATGTTTGAAAAATATTTTGATTGGCAGATATGACAGCTGCAACATTTGGCCATGAGAGTACTGGAGCCAGTCTAGTGGCTGTTAGAGTCGGAGATGAAGCAAGAAGAGCTGTACGAAGTACTGTGAATATATCAATGTTTATTCGCACCCGACAAAGTACATCTGGCTGCTGCATATTCCATCTTGGCTCATCACTACCTCCTCCATCTGCACAGGCAATCACCCAGGTAATAACACAAATATGTGGAGGTAATCCATGGCATAACAAATTGGAAATTAATAAAAAGAAAGATGTAACACTTTTCCACAGAATAATATATGTTGTATGATGCGTTTAAGCTCACTGGGCTATCCTCAGCTACAAGACAATTGGAAATTGTCATCCAATTAAATGTTCATCATTCATCATTTTTTAACGCATTTTTAAGTAAAAGCATCCCCATTTTTATCTAGTGAAGTGTATTATAATTTAATGAGATTTTGCACTATTTAGTTTTTCTAGAATTAATGCTATCCAAAATCCCCAATCTGAAAGTCCGTAAACTAGTAACAACAATAGTACAACCTTGTTCCGTAACCCAATACAGCATCCTTTGACAATTAGATGATCTCAATAGCCCCTCAAAGAGTGTCTTTATTCAGAGCTCTTCCACATGGTCAAAAACATTGCACCCTGGGTTATTTAAATATGTACATTGGATGAAAAGGACCCTACAGGCATGAAATTCATCTGTTGTAATAGGTGGACAGACTGTTGTGACTGTTCCATACTTTGTCTTTTCGGAAAATCAGCCACTTTATTAATTCATTTTTGATTAAGGTATATGCATCAAGTACCATTTCCTTTGACTATCTAATTTGAAGCAAAAATCACAGACATCATTGTCTAATTGTTGTTTTTTTTAAAACCATGAAGTACAGGAAGTGAAGAGTTTTTACCTACTGATCTAACCTTTGAATAAAAATGTGGTCATGTGCCACTATTATTTCATTGAATGACCTGAGTTATAATTTCACTTATCCTGATTTAACTGGTTGCCTCTTGATGCCCCAATAGTTGGGCCCACCTAACCTTGGAGGCATTCCAACGGCATCTGCTCTGCAGGGTCTGCCCGGGGCGTCCTTATCTTCGATTGGTGTCGGAAACCCTGGCGGCAGGGGCGTTGGTCAGCCGCCACTCCTTCCGCTGCCCCTCGTGTCACCTTCCATCATTGGGCCTTCTGATGAGAGCCTAATATCGGCCCAACTTGAGGGTGGTGAACTACTTGTTCGTATCAAGCTCAATTCAACCCCTGAGGCGTACACTGTTGGAGGCGTGAGGCTTGACGATGGAAACAATCATCTCATTCAGGTAATTACAATAATCATGCATACATACATACATATATATATGTTGTCAGAAGATTTGAAGAATCACTGTTCTTTTGTTGCATTGTATCAATTATTCCGTGGTCCAGTGAAATTGAAGTATACCAATTAACATTGTTTCTGTAAAACTTCTCCCCGCTGCAGTTTGGTTTTCAGCCTGGCAAAACCATGTATAATGAATGATGCTTATATATGAGATTCAACTACCATTTGTTAATTCATTTTCATTATGTTTCACAAAATTTGAAAGTGCACATTTCGTTTTCCATTCAGGTTGTTCGTGAGGTCACTCTTGTCCAGGTTAGGATCAATGGGACTGAATATTTCAGGAAAACAATCTCAGCCACAGGAAAATTAAATGCCCAGGTCCTTTATCTGGGTGGAATGCCATCCTACACATATTTGTCAAGCACCCCATCACCAAGTGGAGCACCGCAACATCTGGAAACACTGCCCCAGCTTCAGCACCATGGAGTGAGTGCAACTGGAGCACTGGACAGCATTGAGGATGGCCATGATGAGCGTTTTGTCCGACAAGCTATGAGTGGAATTGTGAACAGTGATGTTGAAATATCGCCACAGACTGGACCTGAAGCTTTGACAGGTTCTCTTCCATATTTCAAGGGAATCATCCAAGATGTTCAGGTATGTTGTTTAAGGTGGACATTTTTTGTCACCTTAACCTTGCTGTAATCCTCAGCTAATTTATAATTCAATCAAATAATAGTTTTGATTTCTGGCAAAAAGTTATTTGATTATTTTTGCTTGTAAAGATGAATAACTAATTGACTATGGAATCTTCAGCCTACAATCCCATGATGAAGTTTGGTAGTAATAGACAGGATAAAGATTGTTTAGATGAAGTTCTGAAGTCATTAGTGACTGTCTTCCAAACCCACCCCCACGTTTTGTATTAAGAAATGTCTGTGAAAAGCGCTCATTGCTTGATTATCCTTCCCCTTTTGAAAATCTAAATTCTGGGTGCTCATTATTTCTCTCTGGGGACCATGAAGTGGGGTCTTTCTGAGTTTTGAAATAATTTGCTTCCAAGGTTATAAGCTTTCTAAAAAGGAATATTCTTGTTCATTATTCTTCTTATTATTATTATCCATTCTTGAATTCAGAAGACACATGAGTGCACATTTCTATGGTACCTACCAAATATGAATTTGTATCATGCATGCATAAATTCTGATTTACATAAATTATGGCAACTCTCAAAGATTGTCATAGTAACTGTGCTAGTGAATAGTATTGATGTTGTCTAACTTTGAATGAATATTGAAGCAGAAATAGTAGAAATATTAGTGACCAGTTGTGGCTATCAAGTGCCAACTATGGTTCGAAGGTAGAGTAGGACACTCTTGAGTAAGAGGGAGTGAATAGAGGGAGAGGCTCAGAGGTTATATGATAAGGGTTTTAAGATATAGGCCCAGGAAAAAAATCCAGTTTAAGAAAAGTACAGCTGTTGTTCTTTAGTGATTACTATTGAGTTAGAGTGAGCTGAAAAAGGAAATGCAGTAAGGTATTGTCTTAAGTAGTCTTTCTTTCATATCACACATTTTGTTTATTTTATTTTTCTGGAAATATATTAATACTGCACTTTTAAAGGATAAGAGATAAAATAAAAATTAAGAAATAAGATAAGAAATATGTAGTGGCAATTACACTTCATGAATCTTAAATTTGTTATTCACAAAAATTATTACATACTTACTTAAAGAACTAATTATCTATGATGTTATTGAAGCTTACATTCATTTTAATAATTAATTATGTACTTGTATTCTACGTAAATGTCTACTTTAATATATTGTTGATAAAAACCTCCATGATACATCAGTTTGTGAATTCCATAAAATTGAAGAAAAAAAATTGTTGCATTAGGTCAAACTCTACTGACTGGTAATGGGGGAATTAAATCTACCCACAGTGATATGAAAAGTAGTTTTTGTTTCCATCATGATTAATTTTTTTGCGTTTGACTTGAATAAGCTTACATGTTTTTTTATAATCTTTGGGAATAAATAAATGTTGTTGTAAGGAAAATGGAACAATATTTCTGCTTTATTACAGATCAGCAATGGAAATCGGACAATGGTGGTTGAATTCTTTCCACTTCGTGTGAAAGATTTGGACATTCCTCCTCCATTTGGCAATGTTTCCTTCATTGGGGGACCTGTTCTTGAAGGTGTGGTATCAGATGATTCATGTGTTTCAGATCCTTGTCTCCATAATGGAACCTGTCGCATTACATGGAATGACTTTGAGTGAGTATGATACTTGTCTGCTCTTATCACTAAATTACACTTTTTAATTATTTGAATTTTTAATCTGTGTTTTCCTTTAATTATGGATTGTATTAAGTAATATTATCTTCATATTGAAAAAAACTTAATTTGTTTAAAAAATTACAGACGTAAGCATTTATTATATTAGAAACTACACATATAATGGATATGAAAATGAATTAACTTTATCTTATGTGCTTTTGAAAGGAAATTAAATAATAATAGTCGGGAAAGTAAACAATAAATAATCTTTTAGTTAACACACACGTTTCAACATTGAAATAATATTATATTAATACTGTCTCCTTCCATTTGAGAATAAATCATCAAATTACTTTGATTCTGTCGTGTAAAAACATCATTTGAAAACTAAGGAGATACATTTAATTTTTCCTTATTTTTCCTGATATTAACCTAGGGACTTGGAACTTAGGAGCAGATCTGAGTTAATCTATAGGTTAAGTACTGTCAAAAATATCTCATAGGTGCATAATGTTAATTTTGCTTGTTCCCAGTTTCATTGTTTTTGTGGTTTACATTCTTTTTCTAACTTCTAAGAAGTATATTAATTTCTATAACCTTAAACCTCAGAAGCTTCTCCTTAAAGCTCAGAAGCTAACAGTAAATGTAGTCTATGAAAAATTTCAATAAGGTAGGCACAGATGCTTACTTTCTTGAATCTAAATGCCTAGTGGTTTGAGATGAAAGCAAAAAATATCAGCCTTTTACAAATTTAAAATTAGCTTTTATTTATAAAAAGTTTCTCATGTTCAAGAGTCTGCTAGCTTAAGCTATGCAAATATCTTGCAAAGCTGGTTTTTTTGGAATGTATCACTGATTTAAGTTTAGAGAATACCTTACATTGTTGAATTGAGTTGAACTAGTCTTGGACATGCTATTAAATTGATTATAATATAACTTAATGCTCTTGCCATGAACCCATCCTGTGTATCGACCTACTATCGGAGTAAAAATTATGGATACTTGAGTATAACCTTCAGTTACAAGAAAACTCCTCAACCAATCTCAGCGTGATTGACACATAATTTTAACCTGTTTTATATTTCATTGTATGCTATAAGATAAAAAATTTTATTCACATTTTCTTGAAATGTTATTCGAGCATAAACAAATAGAGTGACCATTTTTTAGCCTTCCAGAACAAACCCAAAATTTTAAACCTTGGTAAAACCACAACAGAGATACTTATTGGCTTTGAACTTTAACATTATCTGGATTAATCCTTTATCAATACTTTTTCCAACTCTTATGGTCTTTAAATTTAAAACAAAAGAAGTTTTTGTTTATTTCGACAAAGCTTTGTAAGACATGATGAAAATGCAAATGATGTTGGTGTTCTTGACCCCAGTGTTGCCGTGGTCTCCTCCCACGTGCCATACCCGCCACTCCAGTTTCTCATGTAACTTTGATGCAACACACGCAACAAATAATAAATGTTGTAATTCCGCTTCACTGCTTTGCCAGGTCATAACATTCCCAAACTGCAAACAAATGAAAATCAGTAATAAATCCGTCCAAAAATTTAACATTTTAGCATTACTTGCCCGTTCATGCAATAATGAAAAGCATGACAACAGTGCAAACTTTAATTGCGTACAGCCGCCCGATGAAGAGAAAGAGTTGTTTTACACATTTTACAAAAACTTCTTTATGTTGAAATTGGTAGAGTCATTTTCTTGTAACTGAAGTTAAAACTGGAGTATACGTACATCATTATCATTCCGATAGCAGAGAGTTAATTTTCATCAGGTTTGTTGATTCTATTACTATACACCAACAGATGACTAAGTCACCATGGTATTTAGAATGTATGATGATTTGGACTATTAGTTAGTTATAATAGTTCATCTCATGTGTTCCCATCCCCAAAACATGCATAAGAAATTCATGTCTTCATTTGTAGTGGTGGCACTTTGCATTTGCTAGCAAAATTGTAACCAGAAAAAAAATCCTACATTATGTCAACGAATCTACTTTCCTTCCCCTCAAGGTGCAACTGTCCCCGTGGATACAAGGGCAAACGCTGCGAGGAGATGGAGTTTTGTCAACTTCAAGAATGTCCACCCGGTGGTACCTGTCGTAACCTCGAGGGTGGATATGAATGCGTGGCCAACGTCACCTTCGCAGGTCACAATTCGACTCTTCGATATGTTTACCACAAAAGCTCCTCGAAGTCGGACGAAGTGGAGTCGCCACTTGACTCCATCGAGCTGACGTATTGGTCAAAGGCCGGGGGAACCCTGTTGTACATCGGGTCCGCGGATGGCGATGGGGATGGGAACGTTGAATTTTTCAGCCTGACGGCCACGGATTCGGGTCGCGTGACGGCTGCTTGGCAACTCTCCAATGGAAATTTGGACGGCAGCACCGTGGACTCCTTCCACCAGTCGGTCGAAGAAGAGATAAGGGAGAACTGGGCCAAGGTTTGGGTGGAGGTGACAAAGGAAGGGACCCTGTCCCTCAGATTGAAACCCATCTCGTCGGCATCCGAGGATTCGGCGCCCCTGGCTCCCAATGATGACGTTCGATCTCAGGTGTCGTCATCCATGATGGGTGCTGGGCCTTTGCCTCCCGCCCTTCCGATCGCCCAGGAGGAGCTGGGGCCTGTGGCCGCCCACAGGGGGAACTTTTCTCTCGCGGCGTGGAGACGTTTGGTGAAGAATGGCGTTGTGGAATTGGGAGGAGGGAAGGGGGGAGTGGAGGGGGAGAAGAATCCCTACTACTACGTCTCCATGACGACGGCTGAGGATAGGAACGACGTCGACTATAAGGCTTCCGGAACAGGGAAGGAGAAGAATTCAGCTTTACTTCCATCACATCCACTCAAGGTACTTGATTGCCTTCCTATTCTGTATACATGTTTTTGAAGGGGAATACTTCTTATGGCATGCCTGCCACACACCATGCTGTGCATAGAAGAATTTCGTGGGGAGTAAATCGAAAAAAAAATGAGCCAGCGGACAAATGTTTATATTTGCGTGCACGTGCATCACACAGCATTTTCGATTCCGGCAGTTTAAGATGCTTAAGCATTAAACGAGGAAATCGACCTTCGGTCTTCTTTTGTAGTCCATTACTACTGTATATTTTAACTCTACAAAAAACATTAGTTCTTTCTCGGTAAATTTATTTTATCTTTTACGTCCAGTGTGTGGCTTCAAGTCTGTTCAGCAATGTCAGTCTTCAGAGTGGGAGGAAAGGTTTAAAAGGATGGGAATGGAGGAAGGGTAGAAGTTTGGAAGAACCTCCAAAACTATATTTCAACTTGTGGTCAGTTTTTTAGTGCCTATCACACCATATTCTTCCTACCGTACTCCTGCCATTAGTGGTAATTTGGAGCTTTTGTTGCTACATTTAACGACTTTTGTCCTGGTTTAGCAACAATTGTAACACATATAATCATGTGAATATTTTCATAATTTGATTATTTATTGGATGTAACAAAAAATTTATAAATATAATTTAATGTATCACATTATACATGCAGGTTATCAACATATGCAACAGCAAAAAAAATCACTGACTAACACACTCAAATTAGGTGTTCCACTTCTGTCCCGAGACTGCCACATTTTTTTCTGTTAATGATAGCGAACTACTGAAGAATGTTACATAGTCCTGAAACAATAGCATAATTGTGATCAGAGTAAACATTACTTGCATCAATTTTAAGTGAAAATAAACACCAATTTTTTAGATTTTAAAATATTTCTAAATAACTTGAATAATTTTTAAAGAAGCTCATAGTTTATTAGTGTATACAATTCAATAGTATCAGGCTCAACTTTATTGAACTTCATGATGAATAAATATAACACAACTTTGTAGGTCCACAAATTTAATTGAAACGACTGATTTCGTCGAATAGTCGACATCATCAGGTGTGAATTCGACTGTCTGCCTTTATTTTGTATATGGAGAATTTCTGGGGTGAAATCACTGTCCAACTTCCCACAGGTGTTTTGCGAAATGTGACTTTGAAATATTCACTGTCATGAAGCACCATTTATGTCCATCGCATATTTTTTATAATTATGTCCCGTCTGTCCGATATACACTGCATCAGAGTCCTTGCATTCCAACTTATACACACCACACCTGATGATGTCGACTATTCGATTAAACCGATTGTTTCAATAAAATTTGTGGACTTACAAAGTTGATATATTTCTTCTTCTTTACTAGTGTATTTCCTAAATTAAAATTTAGTCCAATTTCTGTTTTATAAGCTTGTAAGTTTGTGCATTTAAATGGCGTTAACGTATGAATATCACAAGATCTGAATTTTCCAAATGCAAAACTTCTTTTATATTTATAAACTATTTTCATTGGTTACTCATAGGGTCATCATGTCAAGGTGAATTTTTGAAATTCAGTGAGAATCAGGGGTGTAATCTCCATTGAAATATGTTATGAAAGATTATTGGTTACTTTTTTTTTAGGGTTGTTTGGGAGAGGTTAGAATAGGAGGATTGCTGCTGCCATACTTCACATCATCAGAACTTGGATATCCCCATCCTGATGCTGAGAGATTTGAACTTCTCCCACCAGCCGTGACTACCGATTTGACTGGGGAGAAAAATCGAACAGTCGTTGAGACAGGATGTGTGTTGTGCTTTGAGGGACAGTGCAAAAATGGGGGACATTGTCATGATCCAACCAGGTCATCAAAATGTGATTGCGCTGCTGGATTTGAAGGGCCAGATGACGGTTGTGAAACCAACATAGACGAGTGCGTACTAAAGCCAGAGGATATACCGGAAATGCCCGGAAAAGGGAAAGGACCTAGAGGTAACGCTACACATTATGGCATTTGATTCTTGTACCACAATTGTTAAATTGGGTTTCATAAGAAAAATAATTGTCTTGAAATATACAGGTGTTAATCATAGACAGTTTTATCAATTTTATCATTCCATTCTTTTGAAATGGGTAGAGTGTGGTATTTTTGTCAATTGTGATGTATGAGTTAATGTTCAAGACTGTAATATGATCTACAATCACAGTATGCAAATTATAAGAGACTAGATTTTATGAGAAATTTTTTAACCCATTAATTTACTTGTCTGTTATTTTAATACTAATGAAGCAGTTAGAATATTTACTAAAATACTGCTTCTTTCTCTCTCTCCTTATCATTAGGGGATAAAGAGGTGGAAAAGAATGATCTTCCTCCTCCTCTGCCCAGTTATTCCGGCCACAATTGCCAAAATGGTGCCACATGCCGGGATGCCATTGCAAACTACACTTGCGAATGTACTCCTGGTTGGCAGGGCTGGCTGTACGTACTTGCATATTGTTTGATCTTTCAGACTATTGAAATTAGAATTTCATGCAACCCTAATCATAAATTATCACATGATCAAACAATCCTAGTGCATATGCATGTGATGACATGATACCTTCTCATTCATCAAAATGTTTTTCATTGTAAAGGAAGTGAAGCAAAATAAGTCTTTTGTGATAATTCTTTTTGTTTAATAATAAATAAATGTATATGATTCATAAAATTGTTGTAGAATTCAGCCAAATTAGAATTGCTCGATCTCCCAGACCATAGGGCTTACTTACATAGGGACCAGACCATAGCTTACAAAATGCACTCAGATGTTTCCAGTTAGAATTTTGAAAAAAAATCAATATATTTTTATGTTAACAATTTATAAGAATAAAATTTGGTAGTTTCATGCCAAAATTATTTTAAAAAAATTTAATGTTATTCACAGAACAATAAGTTTGATGATAGAAAAGAATATTTTTGTAAAATTAAATTATTATAATATGAGGCTACTCCAAACCTTGTAAAAATTAATTATCGTAATGCGTAAGATGCAAGAAAAATTAAATTTAAAGCAGAAAAAGTGTGTCCTATGGGCCAGAAAATACAGTAGGTAAGCCAACCACATAGCTTATAAACAAGCTCATTAACTGAGATTACACTTCACAGACATTTTAAATATATACTATATGTTTCCCATAAATAGTTTTATCAGAATTACATTTAATATATCCACGAAATCATTGAACATGTTGTGTAGCACATAATTTTGTTTGAGCAAGCTACTTTCAATATTTTTTTTCCATGATCAAACCGTTCTCCTCTTTCCAGATGTGACCAGAAAATTGATGAATGTGCTTCGAATCCATGTATGAATGGTGGTAATTGTACTGATAAGATTGCCCACTTTGAATGCACTTGTCCAGAAGATTTTGTTGGTGATCGCTGTGAAAATCCCAAGCTGAAAACCTGTGAATCTAATCCATGCTTCACAAATGGTTCCTCTTGTGTTGATGAGCAGAGTGAGTATGCAGTGTTATTGTCTTCTTAATACTTAGTAGTTTCTCAGTTATTACTACATATATTATGTTAAAATTTAGACACGTGAATACAAATGGAAACTGGTTCAGAAAGAAATGTATTTATATCATAAATACTATATATACAGAGAAGTGGCATGTTGATCTTTATCTTGTGAAGTCTTATGTAGAATAATTAATAGATACCATATAATATCTTCAAGACCTCTATTTTAAAATCTTTATTACTCGAGAACAAAAGCATAGTATAGCAATTATTGACCAATACATATTACTGGCTACTTTCATTAATCACTTAGTTTCACTCTAAAGTGGTGTTGACTCATGCAGAAAACAAAAGCAGAATCACGTGAGGGGGATCAATAACTCTGCCCTTTTTCATGATAACTTTGAAAGATGTAGAATTTCAAATATTAATCAAAATGATCATCTTGTATTAGTATGTAAATATCTCAAGTTCACAGTCTTGTTTAAAAAAAATAAAAGTAATGTATATACTCATGTATGTATAGTGTCATCCCTTTCTTTATTTCTCAATGGAGTCTTCATGTTCCATGCATAATTCAACACTAGATTCCCATCAAATAGAGTCAAAATCAGCAGTTTTAATTTAATATCTCATAACTCACAATCAATGGACTGACGTCCAGCATCCTAAAATTACTAAATGGATTTTTCATTTTAATGAGTGTTACTTTTTCTTCAAGCCAAAATTTTAAACAAATTGATTAGGTACTCATATATAGTTTCACCATCAATTTTTTGTAAAAAAATTCAAATGTTCAGCTTGTCCACTGAGTGTCAGTACTTAGTATATGTATGCATTCATGTACACATTTCTTTATGAAAATATGTCTTTTTTATTTTGTATCATTGTTTTGTAGATGAAAGGTCACCAACAAGTGTTACTATTATATGTGTAGGAAAATAAAATGATAAAACATGTAAAGAAACAAATTTACAAAGTAGTTTTCAACCCATAAGCGTCAATGATTATGCTCAGAAAATTCAGTGTGAGATAGTATTAAATTTGAAAAACTGTCTGCTATTCTGATAGTAGATTTAAACTGAAGTTTTTTTCTTCCTAAGCTTTTTCCCATTATTTTGGTGTCACTTTGTTAATTGGTTTTGGTCCATATTTTTATGACTATATGGCTTTTCTGATGTCAGGCATTCAGGAAAATTAGTTATAGACAAACTCCATGCCCTAGGCAGAATTCAAAGCCACAACCTTATGCCTTCCAGGAAGCAAGCTAACCACTCAGCTAACATGGCTGACAATTTTAAGTAGTGTTGGACAAAGTGTATAAACCTACAAGGAGATTAGGTTGAATATTAAAAAAAGATTTATCCTGAAAACTGAAGTATTTCTCATTAAAAGTGAACTTTTAAAACCACCAATTCAAGCTAATTCATTTTATGCCAAATACACATGGACAATTTTAACTTTAACATTAAAAAAATTGAAATGAAACTTATTATCAGAGAATTACTCTAAGAATGAATAGTTGATCACTTTAAGCTAAATACATTTTTTTTTTGTATTTAGGATAAAGGTAATTTTTCCCAACCATCAATGCACTATTTAGCTCATTCCAATATCTCTTTTCATATTTTTCTTCCTTTAGATGTGAAAACTGGTGAAAACTTTACATGCATTTGTGCAGAGGGATATGAGGAGCCTTATTGCAAAGATCCCTTCTGTCTTATCAGTCCATGCTTAAATGGAGGAGTGTGCAACATAAGTGCAGATCTGGTATGTCTTGTATGCAATTTCTACAGTTTATATATATGTCACAATAATAAATTTTAAACATAAATTTCTACTCATAGCTGTTTATCATGTTAATGAATGATATTTTATTGTAAACAATTTTAAAGATACTGAATTTTTAGCTTATAATATTGATATCTTTATTTGTGCTAAATTTCAACTCTTGCTTAATGTGAGATTTTATTGGGTGAGTTCAATAGCCCATTTCTTTTTAGATATTAAGCCATGAAATTTGCCTCTGAATTAATGTTAGAAAAAAAATAATTTCTTTTATGATGCCAAAATAATGAAGCCAATCCTTATTGTAATATTTTCAGTACTCTACCCCTTAATTTATCATTAGCTTATTTATTTATATTGATATTCATATGTACTGACATTAATTCATTCTTCTAGCCACCTCGCTGTACTTGTATCCCAGGATTTGTGGGGAAGCACTGTGACATTGAAGTGGATGAATGTGCTTCCCATCCTTGTATGCATAAAGGACAGTGCATCAACCAAATTAATCAGTACACCTGTAATTGTTCTGGCACAGGTAAGTGCAAACTGCCACTTCTCATCTTATTCTTAATTATCTGTGAACTTACTTTGGAATGTAATGCAAGTGATACCCAACAGTGTATATAAACTGCCATCACTTTGGCACCAAAGGTTAATCTCATTTTGTTAGGACATTCTGATTGTGATATGATTTATAATGCAGTTCAAAGCAGTTACTTATGGAAAATGTCTGTTAGCAATGAATTGTCAATATCTATGGAATATCTAATTAGATATCTTAGATTTGATAGTGTAAGTTGAAGTGGTTGTCAGATGGAGTATAATATCATTTTAATGCACAAGTCAGGTACTTATATGAATCCAAAATTAAAGTCATGAATGGAAACTCCTTTTTGAATCATAATTTGAGATACATGATGTAATTAGCCAAGTAAAGGTACATACATATATTCTTCAGGAAAGTAATAGTTTTTCACTCTTCATGGAATGAGGAAAAATTAATAACAACCATAATTCAGATTGGTTATAGACACAAAGTTATGCCGGAAACCATTTCCATAATTCAGATCATTGGAAAAATCTTGATTTGCTCATGCCTTATAGGAGAACAAGAACTATTTAAAATATAATGCCAATTCCTGTGAAAAATCACCAAACAGAATTTGTAAAAGAGGCTCAGAGAAATGGAAATATTATAAGAGTACTATGTTACAATTAATTTGGGTAATAAGAATTTCACCATTGAAAAATCAGGAACTAACAGTCATTTAGTTAGATTGCATATATATTGTGTTTTGTTATTATACAAAATACCAAATGATGGATTGGAGTAATAAGAATAGGGAAAACAAATCTATACTGGTGGGTGAGAAATGAATCTATTGAGTTAATGCATGAATGTTTAATATTTTTTGATCACTTTATTCACAATATCATTAAAAAGGTCATCACATGAGGACTAACACTTTGTGACCTAGTGGTAAAGCTTCAAAAGCTACACCTTTATATCCACTCTGTCACCATATCATTTGGTTTTGCAACAGATGTCAGTGTTTTAAAATTATTCCTAAAATCTTGCCCATCACTGCTGCCTGCAAAAGGCCTCTAGGTTTTCCCAGTACATAGAAAGGTATCAAAGAATTATTCTACCAGCTTACATTTGTTCTCATGAAAATTCAGGATACATGGGAGAAAACTGTGAGCTTGACATTGATGAGTGTGCATTGACAGCGGACCTGTGTGGGTTCAGTGGGAAAATATGCATAAACATTGATGGTGGTTTCTTGTGTGAGTGCAATCCAGGGTTTTGTGGTGATGACTGTTCTCTGCCTGATCCTTGTATTGTAAGTATTGTTTTGAAATTACTTATGCATACTTCCTTTTTTATTATTCCTCCTTATATATTTTAATTTTAAAAGTGAAAAGATTGTCAAATTTATGTTTCAAGATAAATTTCAGTTTACTGGATATTCAAAAGACAACACATTTACTGTTTGCTACACCCACTCTGTAGGCAGCCTAAGCCTCTCTACCATAGAGAGGCAGCCAACGATTGGTGGTCTCGCTCCCTTCAGTATATATCGCTCACCTGTCCTTAACTTATTGTTTCTGGAGTATTAACAACCATCATCTGATTCTCAATACAGTTTGACTTTTGTGAAGTGCTTTTATTTTCTAGTTTTTTTATTTTCGTCATTAGGGGCCCACTTGCCTCTCATGTCTGTTTTTTTGATATACTCGTACACCATCGAATTAGTAGATATTCATACTGTGTACTATATTATTAGTCCTCCCAGCCACATCCACTACAGCCACCAGTGTTGCATAAAAATATCTCAGCAACCATTTTGTACATATTTATGCAATTTTCAAATATAAAAAATATAATTTATGCAATTAAAAATATGAAAAGTTTACATGGAACATAATTGTTAAAAGTAATAATATTGTTTATAATGTTGTAGATATTTTATAGTTTTGCTATTTTTGCTTAAAGAAATATATAATATCTCAGTCACATTTAGTGATTAATTGCATTACATTTTGTTATGTTATTGCAAGCATAACTTTTTTAAGCAAGTTAGCAATAAAAAGTTATGTTTTTGCAAATTTTTATTAAAATATAATTTATTATTTATTAAGGAAAAATTATTTTCCAAAAGTTGAATTGCTCAAAAATATGGTAATTTTGTGTGGTTGAATTCAAGGAAAAATGGAAAAAACAGTGATTTAAGATGGTACAGTAATATTTATCTTTGTAAGTGTTACAGGTGGATGGAAAATTTGTAATCCATACCCAGCTACCACAAAAGATTTATTACCCAATTTTTACCCCTTAATTACGGGGGTAAGATGAGGGTAAATGATGTCATTCTCATCTGTTAAAGGGTAAAATATCTGCAATGAACATGGGTAAAATCCATGTAAACAGGTAGTAAATTTCAGCATTTTTAGTGATAAATCAAGGGTAAACCTCTGTACCCATTAACGAGATATCCATTATCGATAGTAGTTATTTATTCATTTTTAGTTGGTGCCCCAGAGTTTATCAACAATATATTCAAGCTTATCAATTGATATGGAATTGATTATATAATTTTGAGGCATAGGGATTGCAGTTTTCAATAATTAGAATCAAATCATTGGTATTCAAAATTTTATTAAAAGATATAAACACAGAAAGAGACTCAACGAATATGATTATAATCAAGGACATTAACATTTATGAAACTAGCACATGCTTGGTAAATATAAGCAAGTGGCCGAAAGTACATAGCATAGTATCAGATTGATATCATTGACGTGGCATAACAGTAATAGCGAGCCAAAATCTTATAGTATGCAATAGAAATTATAATGTAAACCGAGAAAAGTCGTAATTACCTCTAATTGTATGCACTCCTGTAAAACAGCATTACAGATTCATATTCAACATGACATTTCAAAAGGAAAAAAGCAACAAAAAGTATTTAACTCAGAAAGTAATGATTTAATAATAAAAGTAATAAACTTAAAGTAGTAAATATTACGTATGTGAGTACCCATAATTTATTAACACCATTTGTCTTCACACTTCAGTATAAGAAATTAATAGAAAAACATTGAGAAGTAAGTTTTCTGGCTTTACCTGACACAAATACATGACATAAGAAATATTCCTGCCTGAGATCTCAGTTAGGAGTATGAACATAGTGTGTCATAATATTTAAGATAATATATTATTTATTCCATGGAACAAACATACTTCCAATTTAACTCACAATATGCTAAGCGATTTACATTCGAAGACTGCCTTATGCCAAACTGCATCATGGCCGCCTCTTGCTCTGTTATTTATGCAGCATTGCCAGTGTAGTTGATTTGGTAACTGAGAAAAGGGTAATATTTCAGTATTTTACCCATGATGTTTGCAGGTAAAACAGTAGTAACCATGTAAAGGGTGATATACCCGTACTTTACTCAAACATATTACAGAAGAAATCTCTTTTGTGGTAGCTGGGTAATGCTTAATAAGATTTTGCCTTATTAAGACAATATATGGTATCTTAATAAAAGCTAGACAAGCAAATACCACATATGAACAACAAGATATTCAGAACAGAAGCTAAATATTATTTATTTTACAGTCAAGTCCTTGTGAAGATGATGACTTGTGTTCAGCTAATTGCACAACTCAACCTGATTTTGTGTGTATCAGTCGCTTTGATATAAGCGGTTCATCTACGGTGAGATATTAATTCTTATTTATTTTTAAAGGTCAATTTACCATATTGATCCAAGTTTACATAAAATACATTTTAATGCAACAATGAACAAACTACTCTTTAATTTTTTATAGTTAGAAATATTAAGGGAAATACCATTTTATAGCTAACAGTTTCAAGAGGTTAGAGAGAACTGAAAAAAGTTATCTAAAAGATATCTTAACTGAAATTAATTTAGAGGTTTAATGGCTATATAACCAAAACTGCTTATTAAAAGCTCACTTAAGTTGTGAACTACCTATGAATTTAAAGCTGCTTAGGTTTCTTTACCACTTTGAGTTTCAATGAAGAGTTAATCAGTGGGAACCCAACATCTGCCTATTCTCACCTTGACAAATTTTAAACATTAAACATACCAACACTCAGTTAAGAACATGTTACTGAACATTTAATTATTAATGCTGGCTGCTCAAAACATATTTTGGATGACTTGTGTTTGTGATGAGCAAGGAATTTCTTTTTATAAGCAAATCACATAAATAAAAATAATGAATGTTTCAGTTTTATGCCAACTTTCAAGAATAGCAAAATAAAAATTTTTAATTGGGTAGCATGAGCTTTGAAGTATAAAATAAAGTATCAAAATGAATTTAGAAAAGATGTGCACTGATAAGTGCATTCCAGCTGTGATTTTCCAGCCCTATTCAAAGTTGAGAAACAATCAGTAGGCACAGTGTGGCAAATGAAATTTAACTAAAATATTTTTGTCAAATATGTACATATATGCACTTGTTATGTTCTATTTTCTAGGATGTTGGTGTCACTGAGGGCATAGATACTGCTGGCATAACTACTTCAGATGTGATAATAATCGTCGTATCAATAATTGGTGCTTTTGTCCTACTTGGTGGGGGAGCTGGTTTGACAGCTTTCCTTGTTATGGCCAGAAAGAAGAGGGCCACCAGGGGTACCTACTCTCCATCTCAGCAGGAATATTGCAACCCCAGGGTGGAGATGGACAATGTATTAAAACCGCCTCCCGAGGAGAGGCTAATTTGATAGTCTCCCTTCAGTGAGTTGATCAAGTCATTAAAGAGAGTGCATCTATTGGGTGATCTATTAGTGGATCTCTGGGTATAGTGTCCCTATTTGGATTTTGGGTGTGACTAAATGAGAACACCAAAGTTTTTGGCAAGAGCAGTGAACATTTTATCAGAACTTGAATACAAGACACGAGAAGTTGTTGACTGAGAGGAACTCAGGCACCAAGACTATTTTTATTGGCTGCGAGTTTTATACTACTCAGACAAAGACAGTGAGTTTTATGTTGGTTGATGTTTTTATTCTACGGATATTGTGAAAAACCTGATTTCTCATTCTCACTTATGATGAAATCTGATAATTTATGGCATAGACTTCACCTCTGAAGGAAAATAACAGTTTCCTATCAGACGGATGATAGGAAATTTAAAATGAACCTTGTAAGGAGAAACATTTCCATTTCATTATGATGTCTTAATGTGCTACACACCTCTTGTATTTTCCAACTCCACCAAAGGGAGTGTGTTGTCGTGCTGTCCAATCTTAAATTAACATCTCATGTTGCTTCTTCTTCTCAAGAGTAGAGAATGAGTTTTGTAAATATGGGCCGACAAAAGGGTGAACTGGAGGTTATTTTCTCAAGTTACCAGGAAGAGAGAAGTGGCAGAAGAGATTAAGGTGATTTACTGGGCTGTGACCTGCCTTAGTTGATCATATTTGAATACCCTTCACAATGATCATTTCTTTTGTGATGGGAGTGACTCATTCATTGACAAATGAGAAGGATTCTCAGGTGAAAAGATTTTATACTTAAATTTTAACTGAAATGCCCTATTTTAAGCTGGGCCGTCTGTTATATAAATATATATTATTAAAAAGGGTGTATGTATAATATTGTCTCTTTGTACCTTATATAAGTGTGAAGTAATTGTATTTTGTGATGCCTTAGGAATTGCAACACTGAGATTATGAATTTTTCCGTCCTTGTATCTATTGTAGTCAAATAAGTATTTCAGTCCATTCTTTAAAGAACACCTATCCTACTCTTGTACAGCCAGGGTCAGCAATAATTTTTTGCTTTGGGATCAAGGAGTGGTGAAAGCATTCATTAACTTGATCTGGGCATAACATTGCAAACTACTACTATTCAGAGTTGCTATGAGTTTGGACGAGTCGGAAAACTTGAAAAGTGAGGGGAAATGTTTATATGAAAAAGAACTGATATATTTTATTTCAATTTTTAGATGATTATAGATTTCAAATACCAACAAAATCTACCTTTGACTTTAGTAAAACACACTTGTTCTAGTGATCAGAAATTCAAAAAAGCTATAACTCTATGCTCCTTGACTGAAAATTTTGCTTTATGGAATTTAAAGTTCTTATTTTACAAACCAGCAAGACCAAGAATTCATAACTCTTAAACTGTAGTAGCCCTGCTGTACAACTTAGCTGTACATATTTTCTGTCATGACAGTCTACACTTCATAAATATTTAAATTGCAAGATTGTAATTTTGAGAACATCACTCAATTTAGTTATAAGTGTTAATATTGTGTCATGTCTGTTAAAAAGGAATTTTCCAACATTAAAATATAATATATTACTCATTGGTGATCAGGGTTGCCACCATCAGTTGTATTTTGACCTTAAGTTGTAGACTTGGTTAAGTCAGTTTTTGATTGATAGTTGAAGTATTTACAAATGTGAAATTATCAACCTTACAGTTTTTTTGGCTGTAAGCAAATTAGGCAGGAGATCAAAAAATTCTACTTTGAAATTTTTAAACTATGATAATTTTAAATTATAATAATTTTAAAGTATAAAGCGCAGGTGAAGTGATTATTATCCAAAACCTAAAATCTCCACGGTCATATCAGAAATAATGGTACCCCTGATTGAGGCAGTAATGTATTATTTCATCTATGTATTTATAATTTTCATCATGAAAAGTTGTTTTAAAGCTTGTGAACTTTGTTGTTATTACTGTTTTGTGGAACCTTAAATAGTGTCAAAGCATTTCAATTCGACGCTGCTAAGGGTGATTAAAGTTTTTCTCTTTCCATTCACTACAAAGCATATTCAGAGAGCAATGCCATAAGTGGTGCTTTAGTTCCTCTTTATTTCTCATCAATGGAAATGAAAAATTTTCTTCGTGTTTTAATCCAAGAGACTGAGTGCCTGCATGTGAGAGTGAGTGTGTTAATCATGGTGTGCAATCATCAGTGGGAAATGAACTGAGGGACTGTTTAACCTTCTGTACTGCACTGAGTGTGATGAGGTGATGAAAAGTGGAATGGAAACATTTCTGCCTCTGCATGTTGAAGAAATTGACTGCACTTTTGTGATATGAAATGGTATTATTGTTTAAACTATTACAGATAATGTTCATTGATGAAGTGGAAACAACAAAGGGACCATTTAAATATTTTAATCCATGGAGCTCATCTGGTGATTTTTAAAATCATTGTCAGTCAGTTGAGTTTTTGAATATTAGTGCTGAACATGTCAAAAGATGGATTTAGAACTGTCAAGGGCTGGACACATTCCAATTATGAGTAATGCCATGTGGATTCTTCCCTTTCAACCGTCCAAAAACTGTACAAATAAATAAGTCAGAAATTTTGTATTTATTTTATTTCATTTTCAAAACAACTAATTTTTACCTGTATATTTTGTCAAATGAATTTCCTATTTTCTATGCACTCAAATCATCGTAATTTTCTGTGCACTTACCTAAATCATGTGTGTGTAATAACCTTTGACCTAAATGTCCTATATTATTCCAGTCAATGGGTGAAATTCAGGACTTTAATTTGCAACTGGATGAGAGGCATCCTAAGTTCTAGGCAGTGATAACTTGAACATGCCTATATACTTTTAAACAACGAAAATGTGTGCGTTAACAAATGGGGGGGTCCAAAGTTGGCTAAAACATGTTTTTCACTTCTGCAAGCCATAGGATCGTTTTTAGAGTGGTCAGATGTACCCTTTTTTAAAGATATTAATGAGATCTACCACTTGAGTCACAGTTCAATTAATTTGGTCAATAAGTTTATGCAAAAATTCTGAAAAACCATCGAAAATGACTTCATTGAAATATTAATAATTATTGAAAAAAATCTTTTTTATGTTATTTTTACATTAGTTTAAAAGAAAGCCTTTTTAATTCCAAATCAAATTAATATTTTTGAATTCCTTTATCCCAAAGCCCTCAATGTTTATTGCTCTAACTTTTTTTGCGTGAACATTCCAACTCTTTTAAAGTCGTATTCTCTTATATAAGACTTATATTTTAATTGAACCAAATAAAAAAATTAATATTTAATTCTTCGCGTATTGATTTTAAAAAGGGGCACCTTTTTCTTTATAAACAATTAGATTTGCAGCGCCGCCTATTTACTGTAAGAGTTTTTAACTGAGAAATATCAATGTGTGGATTGAACACAAAGATTTTTTGAAAAATAATAATGTCCCACGACCAATATGATTCGAGTTAACAATTTTTTTATTTTTAATAACAACTTCATTGTTTATAACAATTAAGAAATTATTTTCACGTATTTCTGTAGTCAAATAATTATATTTTTAAATTGCATATATAAAAATAAAAATTGGTTATTATTGCTACAAGTAACGTATAAAATCATTGGTACTCCCGGGCGACACGAGAAAAATAGTGGTGAGGTTAGCAGCTTGCGGACTGAAGCACCGAGTCAACAATTGAATACGCAAGTTCATACTGGCGTAGAAATATAAGTAAAGTATCAATTTTTCCACTCTACACCAAGAAAAATAGATAATTTACTTATATTACTCCGCGCTTCGCCAGTACGAACTCGCGTACATATTCAATTGTTGACTCGGTTCGTCAGTCCAAGAGCTGTTAACCTTACCACTATTTTTCTCTAGTCGCCCGGTAGTACGGATGATTTTATACAATATTTATAGCAATAACTTCCAATTTTTTTTTAAATATCCAATTTAAAAATATAGGTATTTGACTGGTGTTCGACAATTACTTTATTCAAACAGTAGCTGAAAAATTTGCCACGAATCCAAGAAAATTTCTTTTTTCAGAACAATTATCAATTATTTGCAACTTTTCCAAATTGTGAATTTTTCATCATTTCATTGTACTTGCTATTCCATTATTAAAATAAAAAATATTTTTGTCTGCTTCTTTCCATGCAAGTCCCTCCCCCCATTTGGAAGCTGGCTTTCCCAGCAAGCTCCATAAAATAAAAATTTTTAGCTGCCCCCCCCTCTAGTTAGGAATCTGGCGACGCCCCTGCCAACCTATGAATAAGAGATCCTTTATTTCGGCCTCGGCAGGGGCTTCCACTCAGCCGAAGACCGCCAGCTTATGGGACATAGGGAGCCCAAAGACACAGCCAAAACAATGTAAAACGTCACAGTCGAAACTATCTACAAATGTTTCGATTGTACCTGAGCACTCGGGATTACCGCGTCATTGTAGCTCTCTTTCCTGTAAAAACCGAAACTGCATCTCATCGATTCTGGCTGTGTCAGCACTGCAGGATTTCTATATATTATAATATACGATATATAATAAATGCCATTATAACTTGCAACAGGCAAGTCCTTTTATGCTCGAAGAGGATTCCTCAAAACAAATGACTAGAGGTTTACGATCACTGCATGCAGTTATTTAAAAGGATAAAAAACAATAAAGAAATTGCGTTGGGAATTTTATAATTATTCAAGATTTTTTTCCTGACATTTACATTTTAGGAAACGGATGGCTGGCTAACTTTAATTATGGCGGCTAGTGATGATGAAAAGTGACTTATCGTACGTTTGTTATTTTTTTAGTTGATCATACTTCATGTTATGCACATGGTTATTGTTAGATCCGGGAAATGATTAGCTACATCCTCTCTATTAATTATAGTGAGGATGTAGCAGGATTTAATATTGCCAGCATAATGAGTTACAGACCGCATACATGCAAAGACCCACGACCGAATGCCCCATGAGTCAATGAAACACTGAGTCGAAAAATGAGCCCGCTACCCATAGGTCCGTGGGACAAACAAAACATAAACGAAATAATGTCATAGGTCAAAAACAGATCATACACAAATACACTTTGAATATACAAAAGTTATATATGTGAGTTAAATGTGACATCAAGTGGTAAATTAACGATCGTCATAGCATCATATGTGATTGTTGTGAAAAAAGTTCAAAGTGAATAAAAAATTGTGACGGTGAGTAAATCATCTTCTGTCCTTCCGGGAAAAATAAGGAGTTTCGATAATCGTATTTAGCAAAGTGGGGTGTTTTGAGAAAGTATAATGTGTTTCGGAATATATGACGTACCTTACATTGTTCAGCTTATTTAATTGAAATGCTAGGATCAAACACCAGTGAAAGAATTTGTTCGGCGGCTATCATTACTTTCTGGCCGAATAATTTATAAATTGTAGTTTTCTGGTCTATTGCCATTAAAATTGTAATTCAACTAACAATTATATGTAAGTAGTGTTTGTCCTTGTACAATATTTCTATCCCCATTTTATTTATCTTCAGGTGAACTTCTTAAAACTCTATTCATTCCTATTATAGTTTTTTCAAGTATTTTTTTAACCTAAGATGCAATCTTTGATTTGATGTATTCAATTTTTGAAAATGGATTGAATACCTTGCTCATCCCTTATGACTGACTTTCCTACCCACTTTTGGTGTAGCCATTCTTGAATTTGTTTAAAGTTTACAATCGTCCCAGTTGAATCTCTTAATCCTACAATGTTAGTAATCATTTAATTCTTTTCATAATTAGCCCCAAGTTTGTGGGTCTGGTTTTTTCTCATGGTAAAGAATAGGAAGAAACTTCACATCGATGAATAAAGATCCAATGTGAAGATAGTTTACAAATTTCAAAGGTGTTATTTTTCCTAATATCCATATGTATGTGAAATTATCTAAAACCTATTCTTAAGGAATGAGAGAACAGTGGGCAAAAATAATTGTTACATCCTTATAAAAATAGATTTTTCACAACCCATATATTCCATTGTTAGCTAATAGGAATACATGATGAATCACCAAGTTTACAAGGATACACCCTGGCCCTCCCCCCAAACCACCACCCCTTTCCCTGCCCCTACACCATATTCCGCCACTTCCCCCACCCCTTCTCCCAACCCCACTCCTGCCCCTATCACAACCCCACTCCCCCTAACCCTTTTCCCCTTCTCCCTCTCCCACTTTACCCCCCCTCCCTATCCTCTCCATTCCCCCCTTTCTAAATCCCACTCCTCTCTCCGCATCCTTAGCCCCCTCCCTGCCCCTCATC
>WURS02011306.1:0-12346 GCA_011762765.2 Rhinocypha anisoptera | reverse complement strand
CGTATTTTTCCACTTGATTTTTAATTTGGTACAACTAGTTTCAACGCTACGGCGTCATCATCAGGTACAAAAATCATCAAAGTATGATGACGATGATGACTCCGTAGCGTTGAAACTAGTTGTACCAAATTGAAAATCAAGTGAAAAAATACGGAGTACGTTATTCCTTTTTCTCAGAAATGGATTTCCACATAGTTATGCCTGATAATATAGAATGTTGGGGGATCTTATTTCATCCCCCCCCCCACCCCCTTACAACGTGAAACAGGTCCCATCCATTCCTCAAAAAAGTGGGAAATAACGATGTTTTTTCCTGTTTCCTGGACTAGTAATGGAGGTAAGAATGTTAGTTTAGCGATATAGGGATAGGAAGGGAATAGGAATTTAGGATAGAATGATAGCTGGTTATAAGAACGCGGATTTGAAGTAGAATCGGGCGAAGGTGAGACTGGGGATATCTAACCAGGAGCTAAGAAAAACTTAACATTACCGGTAGATTATCCTTCAATCAGGGGTTCTGGTGATTTGGAATCTGGATGGTGGGGAAAATGATGCTTCTGGGTGTTTAGGAGGCGGTCATGTGATCCGAGGAACTCCGAGGAATAGCGAAATGTGGGGAAGGTGGGGGGAAAATTAATTTCCTCTCGGAGTGTAATCGAGATCTGCCTGTACCCTAAGAGGGAGTAGGAGTGAGAGAGAGTGATTGAATGAGATTTTCATGCTCGGAACTTAATTACCTCCTAGGCAGGAGAAAGAGACAGGAGAACATGCTTTGCGTCCATCTGGAGTTAATCTCCAGATGGACAAGTTGTAAGCGACCATACAGCCGTCGGGACTCCTAAATAGTCAAACAATTATCTCACGCCAAAAGGCGGTAAACCTCGGGTGAACCTTCTACGTAGGACACTTGATGCCATATAAAATAACACTGTGGCGCTTTTGGCGTATTTCACCGTCGGATATCAGATGACGTAGCGGACGTGTGTTCGGCACATTAAGACGGTGGTAGTGACCTGCTTCATGCGCGAATGAGTCGGTAGATTCAGGAGATCGTGTGCTAAGTTTGATGAGAGATGAGGAAATATGCTGAAGACGCAATAGGGTCCCCATTATATTTATATATTAGGTTGAAATAATTCTTGGCCTAAAACAGTTTTTAGTTGCAAGGACTTCATCAGATGGAAAAACTCCGGTCTGAAGTACATCGTATAACTGAAATGACGACGTTTAATTACGACGACACAATACTAGTTCAATGGCTTGAACAAAATGAAGGAGCCTAGACCAGTGACTGTTGGGGAAGTCAAAAATATATTCTTAAATGCAGCGTGCTGCAATACCGTTGCAATTAACAGCAAGGGCCTAAGGCCATTCCTAACGGACTCTCCTAAATCAAAATTGAAACCATGGCCCGTCTCCTCTCCAAGAACTCATAGGTCAGCAAGGTAACAGCATTTGTGGGACCTCCACAAGCAGATAATTAATTCTCGAATAAGAAAATTGATGGAATTCATGATCAATAAGTAAATGTAAAGATACCTTTGATCATGTGAGTCCATTCATTGCGGTAGGTCATTTCTTCACAGAAAAATTCGAAGAATGATGAAGTTAACTTTCTTTTGCCGACCGGGTTAGCCTGTAAACCCTATAAACAAAAGTACTACTACTAGTTAACTTTCATGAAGGCTATATTTGTAAATTTTCAGAATACAGGATGCAAAGAAATGTTTATCCATATTATGTAGTCGAAAGAGTGGCAGAGAAAGCCTTTGCATTGCAAATGTAATTTAGTATATTACTGAATATTGTATTAGTTAGTTTATTTATTTATTTAATGAAGGTGCCTCGACAGCTAGGGCCACTATAAATATTAGATCAAGAAATATTGTCCTAACATTGGTTCTTCATGGTGGAAGATTTATGAAGTGCAATAAAAAAAAATTTATGTTAAAAATATCTCAGTTATTTAAGGATTGAAAAAATCGGAGAAAAACTAAATTAAGGGATTTGATAAACGTGATACAAAATTTGGAATATGAATCTAAAGTGATATTTGCATATTTTAAATCAATATTGTCTTAATTCCACGACAAATAGAGACACATTTTCTGTTCCGAAGAAATATAAATAAGAAAAACCACATTTATACATTTTATACTAATCTTTTGCTTACTTGATTCCTTTGGGAGTAAATAGACAAGTAAAGTAGGAACATATAAGCCGTATAATGACTAGGTATTATAAATGAGAGGAGTCTGAAATTATATCATTGTCACATAGCTGTAATCCTACTCATACCTTCAACTTCCGTCATGAATGAATATATTTCTCTCTAATTTCATATTCTCTAGATTGTATCCCCTTAATCCCATCATTCATCATGTCTCGTTAGTTTTCAAGTCGCCTCATTACCGACGGACGCTGGCATAAGTTTCTTGAGCAACATTTTGGAGGCGACTTTGAATTAAATTAATTTTATTTTTCTAACGAAGGAATCGTTGGACTGAAGATCCTATTTCGAAACCGCCCCGAGTTTCACGAGAATAGCTTCATTATTATTTATTCTCCACACCACGAAGATTACGTCTCCAGTTGTTATAAGAATGGTGTATAGATGCCTCGGCGTTGGATGTTAGCAGAAAAAGGATCGATTGACACATTTTCGTTATTATTCGTTCGTTGTACAGAAAGAACTGCGAGTTTAAAAATATGGGATGAGTTGTCATGGCACTCCACAGACATTGGGCAGCGTAACATCTCCATAACTATATCATTTAGGTTAATAGGTTTAAGGTTTAATTAATAGTTTCACTAGTTGAAACATATTTTTAGAGGCTCTTCTAAGCATAAACTTCCTTGAACCATTCCATTCCCATCCTTGTATACCCATCCTCCCTGTCTGAAGAGCCCATTAGACCAGACTTGAAACAACATCTAAAAAAAAATGTTTTACTTCAATTGGTAACTACGCATCATAGGGCAAAACATACTTAAATGATTTAAGGACCTGGTAGCGCAGTGCACCGACTGTATGGGGGCTTACGGGCACAAGACCCAGTTATCTCGATTGACACCTCGGACCTATGTCTATTTCTGAGTACCGAATTTTCTTGGGAAACAGTAAGTGACAAGGAAAATAAGTTAACCACACTCTCCTGCTGTGCGGATTTCCACACGTCGTTGGGTGGGTATGGGTGAGTCCTACCCTCACCTATCAAACCAACCCGTGGTGAAAATGAATATTTCATTACCCTTATATATTTAACGACGCGTTAACTTTTTATGGTATATTTTTAAAAAAAGCTTTATTTCATTATAAAGGTTTCTGAATAAATCTCCCACTTTCTATGCTAAGTGATACTTACCTATTTCTCTTAATTTTGCTGATAGAAGTCTGCAATACGGAATTATAATCAGAACTATTTCGCCACCGAAGGGTCATCCAAAATATTGTATCCACTTAATAAGTACACGTAATATGAATTACTCGATCTCCTACATATACTTCTTGGGTGATATGTTAATGAAAGAACACGATTGCTGAAGCAGATACAATCATATTGAAATGAGAGAAACACTTGGTAATTCCACACAAATTGTGTGGAATTGCCAAGTTGGATTTACGTTGGATTACCAAGTGTTTCTCTCATTTCAATATGGTGAGTAAACTCCATAAAGTTACGCCTGAGACAACGAATTTCAGATGCAATCATCATTTGCGATGGCTATCTCATGTCACTTGTAGTAGTTGTGTCTATTAATCACTGTCATACCGCTTGGAGAGTGTCTCATTTGAATGTATTATATTCTTATAATAATCCGATATCGTTATCTGGTATTCATTTATTTATCGCTTAAATACCATTACGTACCTTGACATGATTTCTATTTGACTTGCATATTGATTCCATATACTTAAATGACTTTTTAAAAACAATTCACATCTTTTACTGAGTATTGCTATTTTGTATAGCTTTGCTAATTTGTGGATTAGTGTTTTCCTATGTCTCTCCGAAAACATCTATTTGAATAGAGCTGAAATTAATTGCCTACCACATGGAACAAGGGGAGAACTGTAATTAATGTAATAATCACCATTCTACATTGATGTGTTATTCACCATTCTTAACATAGATATCATAGAACGTAACATTTTCATGATTTTAGGTACCTGTTTTGCTATAGATTTTCTAATATCTTTTAAAAAATAATATTTTATTTTATTTAATATTATATAATGGAATATTTTAATAAATTGGAATTTTTGTTTGATATTTGATCGAATATATCGGTGGATTCAACAACGGAATTTTACATTTTTTAATATAATTTACTATTGTAATTAAATATAATAATTATTCGATTGATTTATATTTTTTAATTGCTACATCATCTCATTTTCAAATTAAATGTTTGAATTTTTCTTTGTGGTACACATGGAAATTTTAATGTGTCTAATTATCTACGTATACCACTACGTAAGAGTTAAAAGTCAACTAAGTTATAATTTTTATGGTAACATTTGTAGGCGAGTAGTATCGTCATAATCTTTCTTTTGGTAAATTGATATCTAATAACCGTAATAAACTCAGTGATTACATTAACGAAAATCATCAAGGTTAGAAACAAGGTACTTCCCCTGAGTTAAATTACCTGTCTTAATATTCTAATTGTAATGGCCGAGAAAAAAAATACATTCAGAATGTAGCGGAAAAAATTACAAATCGCTGGTTCCGGAAACTCATTACCACAGCAGCAATGATGGAAAAAGTCATTTTTCCCGTCCAGAGAAGAGGAAAAAAAAGACACTAAGGAGAATTTGAAGTTTGCACTACATAATTCGGTATGTTCATTGTCTCCGAAAAGCAACGGAAGGAAATTTTGACCTTTATGTTTCCAGTCGTTTACCTATTTGGGTGCACCGCGTATGGTGTGAGTAATGGTTTTTTGTGGGGGAGTTAGAGGATGCATTCCCACGTGCGAGGGAGGTTTGGGTGGGTAGGGGGGTGTGGTGGGAGGAGAGGGGAGAATATGGTCTCCTTGAGTCTCGAAGGCGCCGCTGCCACGCTCCGTGGGCGAGCGGAAAAGGGTGGCGTCCTTTATGTATGTCTGCGCGTAGCCCTCTCTCTCTTCCCGAACCCACACCCCTACCCTTCTCCCTCCATTGCGAATGCGTAATTTCATCCACGCCCATCAACGCCGCCGCGTCCCTGTTGAAGTCTCTGGCGTGAAATTATGACGACAGGCGCCCACTTTTCCCGTTTCGGCGCTGCGGATACGGTAATATCGCGACGCATAACTATCTCAACATCTTGGAAACGTGTTTCCATTAACGAAGACCGCGGCGCGACCGTACAATAGAGAGGACTCGTGTCATGGTTTCAAAACCTTCGTTATGATCGAGCGTTGGTCTGTGGCTCGCTTTGTTGGGGGAGGGTTCGCTGACTCCGCAAGTTACTTTCGCCTTCAAGGATAGGTAGACAATTGGGACTATACAGTTTTCGGCAAACGAGGAATGGGTGGTGAAATATGAAGCCTTTTGAGTGCTCATTAACTTACTCTATGCGTGAGGTGTTTTGGTATTGGTTTCCCAGGCGGGATACCTACTTCCATAACAAATATTTAATGAGGTTTCCTTAATGCAAAAATCGGAGCAGTAACAATTTCTCAGGGATGGACGAAGGGTGAGTTTAAACCACGTAAGACATGCTACCTGATGCTCCACCTTCTACCGGATGCTATCGACACTCCACAACAAAGACGCACATATGTACATATAAAGTTGCCGAGAAAATTCAGGTAATGAAATGGCACTCTCTCCAATCGACAGTCACGGACAAGATGTCATTCGTTATAAACACCATTTCGCGAACACAAAGAAATGGTTTATGAAGAACTTACAGCTTTTTGACATTCAATGAGGGACCGTAACGCAAGTAAGCATTCCTATCGAATCTGACAATGAAACACGAGCCAACTGTGTAGGAAACAAGTTTGTTACCATGAAGGATTTCTAATCATCCTATTACTTCAATCATTTCGCTCACTTCACCTCTTGTTCGGAAGAAGAAATTAATTCATTTTGGATTGAAAACGAGTTTTGAAACGCACGAAGATCGGCAATGACGAGCCCACTGTATCGATTGAAATGTAACCGACCATCGGGAGACATGGGGAAAGGGAAGTCTACCACGGAGATCAGTAAGAGTGATAACACTTGTGCTGAGGGAACATGAATAATTCAAATCCACCGAGAGCAACGATTGCTCTTAAATACGTCTATCTGAAAAATCAGGAGAATTTTTGAATACAATATTTTTACGGTCTCAGTCCCTCCTCCCCCCACCCGTGAAGTAGGTAAGCGCGAAGAGGCTCTACTATAGTCTCGTGTTTTCCTTCCTGAAAATTATTGGCAAACCTTTTCCTCGCGTATCAAGCGATACGCGGAGAGTGAAATGCAATGCTCGGGTGATTGAGGAAGTCTTAACCGCAGCGCGGCGGCCGAGGGGAAGACAAGGATCGCGCACTGGTGCAACGAAATTCAGAGAGGCGCGGTGCAGTTCAGCGGACGGTGGCCTTTTAGGGCTGCCTGCGCACGCAGCAGGGAGCGTGGATGTCACTCGAGGGAGATTTCATTCGAATTATGATGGATCTGGAGACATTATCTTTTGTTCTTATCCCGAGTGAGATTTCCAAAAGGAGTCCGCCCCTTTGCGAGGGTCGTTTTGAAACTCCTGGGGAATTTTTCACTTACTGTTTATATGGAACTATGTACTTCCCGTAATTACGATTCAATTATCTGAGGAGTCTCGGAGCAACGCAGTATCGTTCTCATTACGGGAATAATACGAGGATATGTGTGTGTGACCGCTTCATATTTTCGTTCCACAGTATCGTGTTCACCTCTTAATTATTTTTTCGAAACGCAACTGTTACTGCTCTGGTTTCTAACTTTTCGTGAGAGAACTTATCAGCACAATAGCGCATTTGGAACCTTCGAGACTTGGCGCACGTGTCAATACATGTATTATTTATATTTTGTGCTCTTCCTCCGAATGGGGTACTACTTTGATGAGGAGGAAGGGATCGATATCTCCAATGACCCCCCTAGAGATTCGATGGTAGGAGCAATGATGATTGTTCCTGGTAAGGTCACCCATTCCGCATAGACCAAAGGATATGAGCCTGTCGAAAGGTAACCCACGTGGCGTCAGTACCTCAGTTACCTTGCTGCAAAGGCTTTGATCCTCAGTGAGGGGACTCTGTTTTCTGTGATGGTGTCACATTTAAACGTTGAATTGAAGAAAACTTATCATTTCGAAAAGATATATTACTTAAGAGTAAATGTTGGAGGAACAAGTCATCTATATGAACCTTGTCGTCTGCAGGACTCAGCCCACTAGTGTGGGTGTTGGGTCCGGTAGTGAGGTTGACAAGAAGATCTCCGGGTACGCCATCACACGAAATCCCAAAACACAAACGAGTCGAAACAGAAGATTAACGAAACTCCATCTACATTTACGTAGTATCCTGTGTGCCGCTGCAAGGGCCTGTGGAAGGGGGTGGACCAGACGTACATTTCCACATGCACACTTTAGATACAATTCTTATTGAAAGAAACTACGTACATGCAAATTGGACAATGACATTGATGCATGCAATGATGTGCATTATTGGACAATGACATAAAATCCATGTCGTGGTGGAGTAAAGTCAATTAATAATTAATTTTTATAAACATTCGAGATAAATAAAAATATACAGATATATTTATACACTAGCTACGCTAACTATTATCTCCGAGTGTGTGATCATATTACTTTTGATCTCTAATTGTATCAGGAAAAAAATGACATTTTTTGTCTATGACGATGATGATATTCATATTTGAAAATGATATTATTTATACTCATGAAATGCTCAGGATAGTAGATGATAGGGCGTTTCTAGATATAGGGAAAAAGTAGATCATCAATCAAGATATGGAAACGGAAATGAATCTTCATTAGTGTCGACTAAGTTAACAGGGAACGATAGCGGACATTATTGGATCGTTCCCTACAGGATGATTTATAATGGAGAAGAGATCGTGGTAGTCCATTGGGTAGAGTGCTTGGCTACTCTACCCACTGGGGGACCTTGGGTTCGGACCCCGGACTACCGGGGGACACCGGGTTCGAGACCCGGTGACGACTCCGGACACCTCTAGCTAAACCCAAGCTGAGTGATTTTTCGGGTACCACATCTTCGTGGAAAACCACAGGCGGCACAGGGAAAGAATCTGGCCCCTCTACCCTGATGTGTGAATTTCCACACGCCTTGTCCTTAATACTAAGTGGGCTCTACCCTCATTTAACATACCAACCTTCGGGTTGCATACTGTGGTTTGAGTAGATGAGTTTTGAGGTGATTTTTTGATACTGCCAAACAAGAAATTATGGAGAAGAATGATGAAAAAAAAGATCTGGCGAGTGAAAGGTTAGCGTTCCAAGATATAACATCAGAGATAGTAAATTTAGTGTGCGTGGTAGAATTTAATAAGTTTACATGTTGACGTACAGTCATGGAAAGGGAGAATTTGATAGCGAATACGACGAACTTAAGGAAGTGATCGTGAATTATCCGGCGAGAAACCACGTGATAGTGATTGGGAAAATACAATTGGGATAAGGTCAATCATGACAATCAGGTCAATCTTGTGCCATCCCTGACCTACTACTCAGGGTTCTTCCATCCTACGCCCTCTTCCTATACATTTTTGGTAATCTGTCTCATTATATGTCTTATTACTTACCCCCTTATTTTCTTAATTTTATTCCATCAAATTATGACATGAAATGGGATAAGTAGGAAATGAGAAATGAGGACGTGCAGCGATCGGTAAAGTTTTCTAGGAGAGCGGGTTCGGTGTCCAAAAACGTGTTTTTCAAATAGCAAATTAGATAAGCGAACACTTGGAAAATACCGGAGGATGTTTGGAGATACCAATTATCTGTAGAATATCCAAATATCCCCAGGCATTTTCCAAGTATCCGTTCGTCTAATGCGCTATTTAAAACACGTCCTTGAGCATCGAACCCCCTCTCCTAAAACTTTACCAATTACTGAACGCTGTCATTTCTCGTGATAACAAATTCGCCTAATGTTTATCGTTAACGGGGCGTGCTTTAATAAGGAAGTGTGGCATAGACAATATCAGTTAAAAGAGAAGAAAATATTGGAAGAAATGGAAACGCGGTACTACAGAAGAATGTTAAAAATTAGATGGAGAGACGGATTGAGTAATGCAGAAGTTTTCTGAAAAGGCGGCGAAAAGAGAGTTTTAATGGAATAAGCTTACGAAAGTTAGAGGGTAAGTAATGAGACACATAATGAGGCAGATTACCAAAAAAACATATGGGAAGACAGCATTGGATGGAAACACCCTGAGTAGTAGGTCAAGAACGGAACACTAGAATAAGAAAGTAGAAAATGTTGTACTTGGGAGCTATGAATATTTTGCAGAAAAGCTATAAACCAACCTTCTGACTGATAGCCTGCCATTATCGTTGTACTCAAGGAACAGCTTATTAATTTCAGACAATTTTTCATTGAGCCCTGCCCAGACTCAGGCAGTAATGAAATTCTTACAAAAAATATAGTTAAAACTGCAAAGAAATCTGATGAGGAAGAATGTAACGCATATGTAATATTAAGGCTTTGCGAAGGATTTGAAGAAATGAATATTAGAGAACCGTGGACAAAGTTCAAATTAAGGTGGTTGGGAACATCAAAAATAACGTGGGAACACCTTAAAGAGGATCCCTATAGAGAGAGCAATAGGGATCATTGGGTCAAAGAGAAAACAGTGTGGAAGATGAAGAAGGAGATGGAAGAATACAAATACAGAAATGGATGGAATAGGGTGACGGATAAGGCAAAGCAAGCTTCGCAGAGAGAACATTGAGAGTGCAAGGGGGAAATAATGATAATAATGAATCTTTATTGAGGCGAGATTGAGATTAAAACAGTCCCATCTTCAAACTGACATCTAGAATCAGTAGATAGAGGGTGTAATACCCTGACTCTGGACCTTTACTTCTCTGTTCGGGGGTAGGTAAAGTAGAACTATGTCCATTATAAGAAATATAGCTGTCGAGCACTTCATGGAACTTGATTTTTGGTGTAGGCCTTTTAGAATCACATATAAGTAAATAATCAAGTTACTTTATTAAGTCTGTGATGAAAAGTAAGTTCTTCCATCTGTAGCATGCATGTAATGAATGGGATTCCGATTGTGAATATAATTTCGGTGTACGCTCAAAAAATACATGGCCATTCCGAATCACCGATTAAGAGAATATTGCGATCACCGAGGAGACATTGCATCAATGGAATCTCGCATTTTCTTTGTTGTTTACAGTTTCCCTTCTCCTGGGAGAAGGTAGCAACTGAGATATTAAACCGGTGTGATTTGTGAGGCCATAATGCCAAAACAAGACAGTTCCTTAGGTTTTCAAAGTGACACCTATGTCGCCAGTGTGTGTCCCAGGGCTCACGATTTTACTGTTTTTTTACCGTCAATGGGTCACTGCCAAATGTTTGAGAACTGCACCGCACAGCACGTGGATAAAATGTTTTAGCTAATATCTCCCGTTTTAACGACCCCCTCATGTGAAACTGGAAGTAAAATTTTATAGAGTAAAGGCAAATCTATGAACCGGTTTACGGCAAAAGATCTGTCTTTAGCCAACCTTGGTTTGTCGCGAGATAAAGGAAGGATTCAATCTTGGGTTAAAATGAGCAAATGATAAAAAATTATAGTCATCAATCTCTGGTTTCCTATTTCCAATTACAATATTTCAGTCATTTTGCGCCGTCAATGTCCCATCTCCATTTCATGATATTAACATCCTGACTTTTTTTCTAGAGTTTTTTTTTACTTTCGACGCCCTCCCCCCAAACAGCAATGCGTTTTAAGTGCATTTTTATCCCGTTTGTAATTTTCCCAAAGTTTACAGATTATCAACTCACGACGGCATTCAAATTAGGGTCCCTCTCAATACCTGAGTGGGAGAGTGGGTAAGCCGATCCACCCAGACTTGTTTGAGGGCGCTTAATAAGTATGTCACAGCTGACCTAGCAATGTTCCGAATAAAGAAATTGTGTACCTGACAGATGTCTTGTTGGGATGTTACTGAAATTTCCCATTCCACTAATCTCCTTCACGTGCTCCATTGAGAATCCCTCTGAAATTGACAGTGCATTGAGGGCATGTCAGTGTTGGAGGGAAGAGGACCCCGGTTTCAAACCCCTGAATCGGCTTCGGTATCACCCCATTTGCAAATACAAGTGGTGGCTATCTGATTGGGTAAACTGTATGGGTAAAGAAATAGCTTATTCTTGGTGAGAATTTCAAAAAGCTCCCTCTGCTATACCCTCACCTATTTACATACCCAAACCAACCTTTGGGCCGATTACATTGAATAGCATTTACGTCTAAATGCCACCTTCCACGACACCACCGGGGCGTGGAGAAGGTGGTGTTGAATACCTAGTATCCACTAAAAACAGATCACACCACAGAGTACTAAACAATTATCGTTTATTATGGAGGTTTTGCATCGTTTGGAAGCAAAATGATTAATGAGGATTTGCATTAAAGACGCCTTGGAGGTTAAAATTACCGCTTATCTCATGCAACACGAACATTTAACATAGCGAAAAACATTTGATGGACCCCACTTTCAGATGACTACTTCAGTAGCACGAAAAAATTGCTGCTATTTACTAAGTTACATCCAATGCCGTACTAGATACCCTCAACTTACGCTTATTAAACAGTTCCTGAATTTGTTGAGTTCTTTGGATAAAAAAATTTCCGGGTGCCCTAGTTTTGTTTTTCTTTGATTTGGAGCATTATTTATAATTTCTCAGGCATTAGTATAGTTTTGCACATTACTGCAAAGAGTAAAGCAATGACCACCAAAACACTACATTTTTCAGGAGGCCTGTCGAGCGAAATTTTTTCGGGCTTCACTCGGAGGAATTCCCTCATTCATCTCCGATGGCTTTATTAATTTATCGCAGGCCTCCACGCTATCCTGCCGCCCGCTAATATCCTAGTCCCTCGCGGAGGGTTATGAACAGATAAAAATACTCGAGGATTTCACGTCCCGTAATTATTTTACAACTCCACGGTGTTGTTAGACTAGAGTCATCAGGTGATATGAAGTTATTCGATGCCTCGAAACCATGGTAAAATAAGTTCTTTAGCGTCTTCTCTAGCTATCATGACACTCGTGCTAACACGTATCTCGCGTGCGGATACACGGAGTCGGTAAGAGGCCTCTCCGTTTATGTTTGG
>WURS02011295.1:0-12346 GCA_011762765.2 Rhinocypha anisoptera | reverse complement strand
GAGTTGAAGGCGGAGAGCGCTGGGACAGGAGGTCGAGAGGATGAAAACGTGTCGGGGATGTTGGGACTTGGGGAAAAAGAAAGAAAAATGAGCGGACGCGGGATGATGGAGGAGGATTAGGAGAGATGCAAAGATCCCAAAGTGAGCTCAGGTTAGGAGAGACCTCCAGTTAATTAGTTCGGGGTCTCAGATTAAGATCAAGCCGGGTGTTGATAATATATTAATTCAAGGATGGTGGCATTGCATTTCCTATTCCCTCCTCACCCTCCACTACTCGGACAGGCATTTCCAATGCATGAGAGAAGACATTAATTCTCATAATAAAAATACAATGAGTGAAGAACGGTTAAATATTGAATGGTCATCCCAATTGTTTGATGAAAACCCAATATTAATTCAGAAATTTGGTTTTTTACGCTTAATATGTGTTATATGGATCTGTTTCAATTCAGATGGCATATATTTCCTCCAATTACCAAATTCTATACTTTCACAATACAAGGCAACTGTGACAATTTACTACTACCTAAGTGCAAGTCGTAAAACTGAAAACGGGAAGTAAATAAAGTTTTATTCTTGTTCCACGTCAACTCAAAATAAGACATGATTACCACTTTCATTTAGCTATAAGACTAGGGTAACACAAAGTGTTTCAGTAAAAGAAAGGACACTTTTATTATTTGGACATCAATATACATCCCTTCTAACTTTGCACTGGTTGAACTTCTAAATGCTTCTTTGTTGTTAAAAAAAAACCTCTTTACACAGTCGTCTGGATATTCGAAATAGAGTAGAGACTCCCTTCAAGAGGGGCATATTTCAGTTTTGAAAAAGAAAAGTGATCAGCTATCCTAGAGATAAGGAAAGTAATCAAGCATAGTCACATTTTGTCAAGTCGTTAAATATTGTCACCACGGGGGACGGGGCGTCGTCATATAAAAGAAAACTTCCACGAAATTTGTATTGCACAACACATTACCCTCCGGAGCAAACGTTAAACGCAAAATTAAATTCGAAAAACTCGGAAAATTTATTATGTTCATCGTGAAAATATAAACAAGTTGATTGAAGAATTTACTTTCGTAGAAAAAAGCACACCTATTCAGAGTTTTCGAATCGAATATTTCTAGGTCTTCACAAATTACCAGGGACTTTAAAATAAAAAATAAAAACAAAAATATATAAAAATCAACAATGAAATTCATTTTCCCTAAAAGAAGATGTTTCTAAAAAGTCGATCAATCCAACAGGATACTTTTTCATCGTTTAGATATGCGAGCAGATCCAAAGTGAGTCATCTTAAGTCCAGTCAGAGGTTATGGAATCTGACTACAAATAGGTTATACTGCTCTTATATTTTCTACGGATCACTTTTTTATTTATTTAACCGTTTGTTAATAGCAGTTCTGCTTTTTTAAACCACCTAAAAGTTTCACTATAACTGCATCTATGACCACGGCACCACATAGCCAGCAATCATTAGGAAACGTCGTAAAAAGATCCACTACCGTAGATATTTTTTATCGCCATTAATCCTGTGCCTGTGCCTCTTCCGGGAGAATCTTGTTAAGCGATCCACCATTAATACCTTTCAAAGAGAATCGCGAACTTTGGTAACCGCCAATCTTTGAGGTGATAAAAAAATTCTCCGTGAAACTGTCAACACATAAAAATAGTCCGATTTGTATACACTTCTACCTACCGTAGTAAGAGGCATTCATTAAGATCAAATTTATTACAAAGGGGGCCTATTATTATTGCTTCGAACCTGATAAACCCTTCTGCATGAAGGTTTTGATGCATAGCGTTCTTCTTGATCACATATTTTAACATTTGTTCCTTATTTATGAATGTCATATAAATTATGGCTTCAAATTGCAATATCATCCTTACTTCTCCCTGAACATAAAAAGAAAATTGTTTTATTGCTTAAAATATTTCATAAAAACGTTAATTCATGAGGAGCAATCGCGGAGTTACAACAGTTTAAGTGTTTTGGATAAGCCTCGAAAAAAATTGACGGGGATAATATAAATATTGAACCGTCTCTTTTTGCTATCAATCATAGCAGATGCTAAAAACGAAACACTCTTTGAAGGATTCTCATTTATCAACAGAAAATTGAAATTCGTTTTTAGTTCGACCATTACAAAAATATTTTGGACGCATAATAATTTAATGAACCACAATTCCTCCTCTCAAGAAAGACATATGAGTACAATAATCCAAATCGTGAATCACTTTAAGAAATGACGACTGGTTTTTTTCCAACTATACAAGTTATTGACTGGAAGATATGTTTCTAATAAAGGGGGATTTTTGTCATATATACGCCAACCAAACGACGACACCTTTGCCAGTTGACAATACACCTTGTCAGCCAAGACTTCGCAACCATGGTGTAACCTACTATATATATAGGTGAATGCATCATCTAACTGAGCAGCTTCGAACGTGTTACTGTCTTCTAAAAAAAAATGAGGAACTGAATATCTCAAGCGTATTTCCCTACTCCGCGGTTGAGAAAATAAATCAATTATATAGAATTTAAGTTCTACGGCTACCAATAAAACTACCCAAGCCCCATAAGAAAAGAAATAACGTTACGAGGGTACTCTGAGTTAGATTCTAATATGTACTTTCAACACATCTACATATCTGGCAGCAGTCCTCACTTACCTGTAAAGGGGGAAATAACAAGCGTTAGTTTTTAACTAATTACAATTTAAATAACTACGTTGAGGAGAAATAAAATCCATAACAACCGATTAATCAAAAAGACGTATATTCGATGGACGAACACGAAATACACCTCGTACCTCGTGTTTATCACGAACAAAATATAACCGCTTTTTAAGAACCATAATCACATTTTGAAGACAAACGCAGCACTATTAACTAACTTTTAATCAATTTTCTTTAACTTAAGAGGTGAATTTGTGTTTCTTCATACCTTTGATCTACTTTCTCTGCCATACAAGACTTATACATCGCACTCATTACAGCGAGCTTTGCTATATAGCTACAGCTACTGACCTTTTTACCTGCAAAGGTTTAGAAACATTCACAACTCAATTAAAAAATATTTCAAAGGCGAATTCTAGTTTTAAATTTAGAAACTCCTTTCAATTTGTGAAAACTTCTATTCTTACATGTGAAGTCGCGCATCCAGTTCATATCCATGACGAATTGGAATAAATTGTCTATTTGCAACATCGACCTAAAACTGTTCTTCCCGATGCGATCTCATATCTTTTATAAACATATTAGTTTTGATTTCAGCGTGATATAATACCTTTCCATTCCACTCACCAGCAGATTTCACCGTAAGATTTTTTAAAGCGAGTTTTAAGTGGAAGTTATTGAGTGTCTCTTTTGAAGCTAACCAAACCGATTAAATTAATCATTTTTTTCTTCGAATTCCGTTTGCAGGGCCCAAGGTTTTTACGTGAAACTTCCTTAATAGGATTGAGGAATATAAAATATCTGAAACCAATACTCAAAGACAAATTATATATTCCACGACTCATGACAAGAAGTGGACGACTGATGCTTAATCTACTTTACTGCTTCTCATTTAAGTATTACCCTCCATAAAATTCCGAGCAAAAAGAAACGCCTTGAGTGGATCCCTTATTTCTTTTAGTTGCATTAAAAAAATAAAAATTCAAGATTCATGCAAGACTTAATTACGTGACACTGGCTGTTTATGTAGTTTTTTCGGCCAACATCTCCCAAGGGAATTGGTGCTCATGCGCTAGCGGCAGTTGGCGTTCTTAATACGGGAACTATTAAGACGGAGTCAAGTGTCTCACGAAATGAATGATGCTTATGGGGCTGGTTTGAGGCGGGAGTTACCAACTAAGGGTGGGGGGAGCCATATTCGTCAAAGTGGGAGAGGGATGAGGGTTGGGACGGTTGAAATGGGATGAAGTAAGAGAAAGAAACTCATGAGTATGATTAATTGGTTGAGATGAAGGCATGAAAATTAGGGAGGTCATTGATGGAAACGCAAAATGTAATTTTATTTGATATAGCATTCGGTATGTGGCAGTTTTAACGATAAAACCTACGGAAAAAATATGTTACAATGAGATGGAGTAATGTTTAAATGCCTGCCAAAACATGAAAATAATATTGCCATGCCCACTAAAAAATGGAAACTACGGCATATGCACGGATAAAATCAACTAACTATTGACAGAGTATACCACTGTCAACTGCGAGTGAAATTTAAAATTATTTCACGACTGTGTGAAGTCGTGTCATGTTTCCCGTAATAGTTAACAACATGAATATATCAAGATACTTATATATTTCTAGATGAAAGCATAGGGGAAGCTTTATAAATTTATCTTTTTTTATCGACGGCAAATTTACCAGAACGTATGACTCATCTCTATTAATTAGACAACGACGTATGCACTCCCACAATATTTTCATAGTAGTATTTTCATTTTATAGGGCTGTGGTCATTTCGCACCTCTTCATGTCACAGAAAAAAACCCATCTGGACAAACAAAACACCAATGCCCTGGGCTGGATTCGAACCCGCGACCTTTGGGTTAGCCGGAGAGCACGCTATCCACCAGGCTAACCCGGTCGGCTTGATAACACCATAATGAAACGGGATGAAGGTGATTAAAATTCATGGAAAGTAGAACTACAAATTTCCAAACAACTGACTACAAGGGATAAGTACACCAAAGGAGACCATATACCGTATAATGCGTAACTACTGGTCATTGGGAACAGCATAGTTTTTCGCTTTCACAAACAATTATTATTCAAAAATAGATTCCACCTAACTTCGGCTGGGCTTTAATTAAATTAATTCATCGGAACGGCGCCAAAAGGTAAATGAATCGAATTCTTGGGTGAATTTTCTCCAATCACGGCTTAAAATGTTAACTGAGGGAGACGACGATATTTTTAGAAGCGCGGCGTTCGAGTTTCCAGGAATACATATAATACGAAAAAAATGGAATCGCTCAAGTTGGATGGAGGCGATAATTTCTTTTTTTTTTGGGGATGGGGAGTTGATCTCGCCGCCAGGATCCATCCCATGCGTATCCAAAACGGCCGGCATATCGTCCATCGGAGATTCTCCCGAGGCTTGATTCGCCTGCCTTCGCATTCGGAACGTGAGTGGCGGGCGGTGAATTACGTCTCCATCCATCAGCCGTGTGGTCCTATCGTCTGCCTTTGCAAGGTTTAGGCATCGCGTGGTCCTGGTACGCTTCACCACCTAAACCTTGTTCCTCATATGCTCCTTTTTCTATCACTCGCGGGACATCTACTATTCTATACTCCCGGTGAAAGCTGCAGTGCATTATTGTTATTATCAATCCCGGACCGATGAGACAATCCCTGGTTTGAATGAGATGACCGAGCGAATTCGTCATGTTTATTGTCACCGTACTCAGCCAGAGTATCGGATTCCGCCTTGGTTGTAAGGAAGACGTCAGGACTAAGTGTGCGTACATTAGTCTTCCGAAACTTTTGATGTTGGAAACGAAATTACCCTTTGGAAGCTATGAAAACGATACTGCAAGCTGGCTTCCCAAATTACAAAACTAATCTGCTTCCTGATGACACTCACAGCAATAGTGATTTAAGTAGTAACCTACATCCAAAAGCCTAGGACTTCCACATTATTAAGTCTAACTCAACTCCGATCTGAAATGGTATATTACAATGAAATAAATGAAAATATATGCCAAAGATAAAAAATTCATAATTGGGACTAGTGATGAATGGGCAACAACACATTCCATTAAATTCTTCAGGTACTGTGCCCTGTGCAGGCCTATACAGCGTAACCCTTGGAGACATACAACAAGGAAAAGTAGCGTGGAGTGCTGTGATTTTTGAACAGCGAAGGTATTAAAATCTATTGTTAAGCATATGAGAATGCTTAAACGATATGGCGAAGCTAGTTTGTTCGCAAGGGCATAGTTTATAAGTGGCATACAACGTTTCAACAAAGAAGTGTGACAAGTGTAACCCGTTGCAACTCGCGGGCCGCGCATACTGCGAATATGCCTGACAATGTTGCTGCAGTGCTCGTCTGACGTTCCAGTGCACGATACAGCAATCTGATCCATGCGGTAGGATTCCGTACAACGCTAGTCATAGCGGATCACCCTGTGATTTAAAATTTGTATGATCATATTAGAGTTACCTTTTAACTCATTCTCGCACCGTTACATCTGACACCAACTTGCAGTTCACTTCATTCGCAAATGGTTACAAGTGAATGCATCTAATCCATTATCCAGAACCAATTAATATTCAGGTTATGATAGTATTCAGTAATATCATGGTTTCAATGAACGAAAGAAACGATCTATCTACGCATCAATATTATCCCTTAGCCATTAACGAAATCTATGAACAGGAATATTTGAAAACAAATCACAAAGTCTTTAGTATGACTATTGATTTCTCCATAAAAAATATCGTAAGTACATATATCACCCAATAAGTGTTATGTAATTTCTATTAATTTTTGAAAAGAGGAAGAACTTCATTGAATGGACGAGGATAACTTATGATCGTTTTAACAGTAAGTCATATGTATCCTTGGGAATTTCTTCACCTAAAATTCTTATTAATAAACGGACCAAGGCTTTTTAATTGGGTGATTATATCTGTTTCGTCCATATAATTTATCGTGATTAATTTTATTGAAGAAAGTTATACTGAAGACCTTGGCAGGCGCAAGTTGACCACAAAAATGATCCCAAATGTTCCTGCGCACACAGCACTGACAGGAGAGGTCGTTCTAAACGATGCATGATCAGCTTTAATGATATGTTGAATGACAAGATCATGCGACGTTTACTTTATTTAAATTCAGTTTGAAATAGTTGACAATATATACTTTGATCTCTGAAGCGGCATGACCAAATGCAGCTTAACAGACATGGCCGATATGGAGAAATCATTCACGAGATCAGACGAGAAAAAATTAGAACGGGTTTTAATTTTCGTACTACGATCTCGTTGTTCACGGGATGATTCGAAGTTATCATGCACCGTGTAAAACGAGTTTTTGGCCAGGCAACAAATTAATTTGGTAGACACCGTACTCATCATAGCATGCACACAATAATTTCTTTATTTACGCCAAGATGAAATAAGTTTTGTGTGGACATTTTTATGGCACTGAGAACATCACAGCCGAAGGTCATTCCAAAACAAGGCTTCCAAAAAACCGTTATTTCCCAAATCAATAGTGAACACAATGTTATCGTGCCTTTATAAGGCAGTGGTATTACTCGCTAAGAGTTCCTTCCGTCCGCAACGAATAAAAAATATTATGTGAAGTACATAGGATTGTTTGCTAGTATTCGGCGACTTCGTACACAAGTGAACCATCGGACTTCGATATACTCGTATTTCTCTCTTTGATGAATGACCCTGCTTAGACTTCGGCAGTCGAAGGAACATTGTAAAAATATCAAAGATATTTAATGTGCACTTGCGAATTTATTCGATTTTATGTACAACAGGTTTCTTGCCTTTTTAAAATCACCAAAATTTAATGTACGCGTCAAGTAGAAACCAGACAATTTTCAAAATTTACTTTTACGCACGCCTATTGAAATCTCGTTGCATGCAATTCACACTCGCGAAGTCGGCATTTTACTGAATAATGAAAGCATTCTACTCAATCGAGTAATTTCTCTTTCTACCGATTATATAGCTTTTGTTTTATAACCGTAAAAACATAATATAACAGTTTTAAAAAAACAAAAGTGTGATATGAGCAATTATCTATTCCATTCACAGGCATAATGTGTGTAATAGGATTCTCAAGCACATGGGAACCTCAAAAGAGCTGCCCTAGTGGCGCCATTTGGAATGCATTTTAAAAAAACGACGCTCTCCAGTCGGCGAAGAGAGTATTATGTTTCGAAAGAATATTTAAGGGGAACGTAGATACATAATCAGCCTGGATAAGCTCTCCCGCACAGCAGCTATGCCAGCAGCACCATGGGAAACAAGAGCTTGCGCGCTCCGGATGATCATAAAATTCAATAGTGGAGAGCCGGGGTGCTTGGAACAAACTCCCCCTACAAGGCAAAGTGCTCTAGGAATTAAAGGAATGAAACCCTTTAATCTTCCCTAGTCCTCAGGGTTGGGCCAGGACGAAGCGTCTGTGTTCTGTCACGGAAATTGGAGTCGGCCATTAAGTGGTCATCCTATACCCAAGGAGCGAGAACCCAACCGCCCAGGGCGTCTGGAGACAATAAGAGTCGCGGTCTCGATTGGAGATGGAGTCAAGGAAGGATTGAGTTCCCGCAAGACAATGTCAAGTCTCACTCGAGAAAGGAAAATTTTCCACCGGAAAAGTGTTGCATTAATGTCATACTACATTTTATTCAAGCGAAAAGCCTAATTACACTGTTCAAAAATCAGCAGCTATTTGGGAAATCTCGAAATTGGAATCTTTTAAAATAAATGAGGCACTCGTTTCAGGAGTGCCGCAGTATTTTACAGTATAGAAACCCTCAATGGAAGTCGAAAGAACGCAATGAAAAAAAAACTTAAAATAGTGATGGGACCAATTAATCGGAAACAAGTTTGATAAATATTAATTTTTTAAGGTATCTGTAGGCGAGAGGTGAAATGGATGACAATGAAAGACACCCGATTCTCATTAAATTCAGTCGAAGACTGAATTTAATGAGAATCAGTTGAACTGTGAAGAAACTTACAGATGCACGTACAGATCTATGACTGTGAAGATACGTACAGATGAAAAAATATATTAGCACAGGAGAGATTCAAAGGAAGATCATTAAACCGGTCAAGAAAGTCATATTCATCAAAGAAGAAATGCAAAATGCTTCATCCACATCTGCATGTGTACCTTGGAAATCCCACCTGATGGCATACGGCAGGGGGTGAGAGTACCAATTTGTACTTCAATTATGAGATACAAATACTATGTTTTTCCGCATAAACGTTCTTATACGCTACCTAGGTTTCGAGTTACTTATCATAAAGGACTTGTAGGTTAAAACCTAGGTCGCGTATATTATATTTTCATAGAAAAATAATGTTTCAGTCTCAGTACAAATCGCTTCCTCAAAGTGACGCTTGAAACCGTACAATTCACTTTGTCGTAATCCTCCTTGAGGCTATTAGGTTTTTGAAATTTTAAAATTTTTTTGCGAGAGATTTCTTTCTCGTACTGTCCTCAGAAGGGAAGAAGACCTAAATATGTTCGTTTGGGTATCGATGTCTCTTTCTTAATTTTCGAATGTGATAGGAGCACCCTATATATTTAGGTCGAGACACGAATAATTGTCTGAACTTCACTACCAAATTCAGGGACTATAAGTCATTTTAATAAATTTAATCTAGCGTTATGTTTTTTTCGTCTACAGCTATTATATCTTGTAAAACACATTAGAAGAACTATTTTAGATCATTATCCTTCCCCTTGTTGTGAACAATCCCGTCACAAACTCTCAGGCAATCTGTAAGATTGCTGTTCGCCCAGTATCTCCCAAGCGTATGATTTCTTCAGGCTGTCGTTTAATAGTGGGATAAAATTTTTCGTTTGACTCACGCAGTGCGCCACGTAGCGCTATTTGGTTTGCTTTTTGCAGTACTCGTACTTTTCCTTGATATGACTATCTTCCTTGTAATTTTAAATGTTATCGAGCTGTGAATGTTATATTCTCAGTTTCCGCATTTACTTGTTACACATTTTTGATCCCTGATTTGATACTGATACATTTTTTATCTCTAACGTATAGTGCAAGTATATAGTCACTAATGCATTTGCTACATTAATCTAAAAATAGGTTGGAAAGTTAGGAGTTTTCTTTGCGCTCACACGATTGGAAAGAAACATGGAAACTAATTTAATTCGAAAACTGTTTAAGTCAGTTTGAGAATAATTTCGAAATATATATAGAAATCTTTACGGCGGGTTTCATATGCCTTTTTAGAGTTACGTAAAAGTCTGCCTGTAGACCTGTTTCGACAACGTTATTTTAATTCCATATCTCTATAGTTAGTGTTTTTCAGAGGTTGGTATAATTGTCCTATACATTTTATTAGACCTTCGGATTCACAATATATAAAACTATTTGACTAACAGTGAAGGTAATTGAAGCTAGACATCATAGAATTAGTTAATACTGATTAAGTTTTATTAAAACTGAAACAAATGATGTCATCGTACATTGAGGATTAAATGAAATCAGAAGAAATAATGGGATAATATTAATAAAAATTAATGTAAAAGGATATAGTAAAATCGATGTTTCATGATGTTTTGTCATCATGTACATAGAGATCTTGCACTAAAATGAATGTTGTCAAAGAATTTCAACAAATTAAGAGTGTGACGTTGGAATTGTGCATTACTCATTTTGAGAATTACTGACTAAAGTTACTAAGTAGCATAAGCTAAAGAATAGTATTCATTGGTCTATGTTAGTAGTCTGATATAGTTGGCTATATTCGAAATGACTCTTTCTTAGATAAATAGTAAAGTTACAAAAGATGGCTATATAATTATTAATAATTTATAAAAATTTGAAAAAGGTTTTTTCATTTAGTGAGCATTATGGATATTTCTATTTTTTCGCCGAAGTAATGAAATTCAATAAGTCCGAATATCTACTTAGTAAATGCTCTGTCTTCTCATAAAGTGAAAAGGATATATTGCTTAAGATGATATCAACAAATATAAAATAACAATAGAAGAGGTTTAAGAAAAATGAGTTTTAGAAGTTAACTTATCCTTTTTTGGACGTAGGAAAATGACAACTGATCCATTCAGCATGTCCAATGATGGCAAAAAATGTATAAAAGTATTAATGAGCAATTCCAAGGGTATGGAGGAATTTGAGATTTAATTATCCTTGATAAATGCTTAAACATCTACCTCGAAGCACGTGGCATCGGACAGCAATCTGATTCGATACGCGCATAAAATCTACTTGTAATTGCAAATGATAATTTGGATTTAAAATGTATTTGAATCAATATCATCAACAGGGATTTTAGAATGTCCAGGGAATTGGCGAAAGTCAGGGAAAGAAAATAAACTGCATCAATATCGTCAAAATGTCAACTGAGTTTTTGACAGTTGACAGATAATTGATATTTGCATTTCCATACATCAATGATTGAAGATGGACATTTTGCTCCTTTCGTTTCTTTCGGATACTGAGGCATCGCTGATGGAAATTTAAAATTAAAACGCTACTTGGGATATCGCCTGTCAAATAAAGGTGGAACCAGCAATCAAAATCAATTTCCACCCAATAATTAACCTCGATAATAATTCATACATCAAATGAATCCGAGAGAGCATTTAATATTTCGAAAGGGAAAGTTGTCTAACGCGATTATTAACCTAAAACGGAAATGAAATAGTAACCAATTAACACACGAGGAAAGAAATGAATTTCAATTTTTTTCTTCCTCGATGCGCGAGAGATTTACATTAAAATAAATTTCCTAGCGCTGACTTCGAATTTATTACCATAAGGAACAGAAATGCCTATTATAAAATCTATTGTTAAAATGGATACGATTAACTTTTAAATATCTGGAAGAAGCATTTATAAATGAACCATTGTGATGAAACTATGTTACGTTATATAAAAACATCATTCGATATGCCATTGGTGAACCATACAGCAAATTTACCTATAACCTAATTTCCTACCGTATTCAACAAGTCAATATAAAAGCACTTAATGATTATATTTCATGAAATGCATTTCATGATGCATTTAATGATTAGAAAATGGCAAACAATACGTTCTGGATCGTTATATAAATCTTATTATCGCCAGAAGATGACTCTTAGTGTCGAAACCGGTCGCGGTTATCTAAACATTTTTTTGTGGAAAGGCTAAGTATATTTTTAATCTATAATCAACATGAAAGAGTTCCACCAAGTGATGCCAGCTAAGATCGCTTCTTAATAATCTGTTAAACAGTCAAACAGAACATTCCAAAGATGGAGACAAACACTCGGTTCGTGGGAAATGAATAGTGTACTACTCGTATTATCCGTCATTTCCTGACATTGTGCAGCAATGATGTCCATATAGTCGGAGAATAAACATTGGTCAGAATAACGGGGTAAACGAGGTGCATTAAAGTTGTAAGACCTCCCATTTTTTTTCTCCGGACTAAAAACAGATAGAAACATGCGGTTTGTTTTCAAAAGAGCGGGCACTCTTTGTCAATGCGTGACAGATATGGCAGCACTGTACGGCAGATAGAACCTCTAGCGGCAGCCGTGAGAATGAGAACTGTTTTCGATACTTAAAATGGCGACGTTTTCGTTACATGACCAGCG
>WURS02011275.1:0-12346 GCA_011762765.2 Rhinocypha anisoptera | reverse complement strand
ATCTTGTCCCTCTGCATTTAAAATAAAATTATGTAAACTAGTACAAAGTAAAATTTACTGCAGTATTGATGAGTTTTTCAATGACAAGCTGCAAGAGTAATTTTTTTCTCTTGTTATTAACATTTCCATGACCTTATTTTTATGTATTTGTGTATGCATGATTTCTTTTATCACTCTCTTTATCTTATGATACTGTAATTGTTATATACTGATGAGTTCCATGTCATTTTGACCTACTGAACAATATATTATATTATTATTATTTATTATTGTATCAACCTATATATAGGGTAGTGTACAAATAGGTGAATACCTCCCCCAGCTTTATTTGTTCTTAAATTTTGTTTGCTATTTAAATATCTATTTTGTTGGGTTGTTTGCATTGTTTTTTAAATTTGAGTCAACAGCATCTTCAGGAAGAATTGGCCAGTATATATTAAATTATATTGTTGGCCTCCGTGGCAGCGGGGTAATGTCCTCGTCTGCCAACCTGGAGGTCACGGGTTCGAATAACAACTAGGTGGATTTTTCAATCTCCACCTAGGACATGGATGTATTTTTAGTCATTGTTATTAAAAAGGTTAGTGTCCAATGTAATTGGCCTCTTAGTGCTGTTTGAGGGCGATTGTAAAGTAAATAAATTGTTCAGCTCCTCTGCTTACTGCTGTCTGATTGGGTGTTCAGAGAACTCTCACTCATTCACTATTGAACTATGTAGTAGCCATCTTGTCTGTTAAGTTTCTCCAGCATTTTTATTATTTTGAAGCTTTCTGGGATAATATTATTTTTATTTGACTATTATTTCTATTTTCTCAAACAGAATATCATGCCTGGGTTCAATACATGCATGCTTATATATGAGTGAAAATTGGAATTGCAAGTTCATCATTCTGCTCTTTTTTTAAGACAAACTTTCATGGCTCTGTATGTCTTGCCAATGTAAGACAAGTCGCATGAGGATGGAACTAATAAACACCTTTGTGTAGGTCTTGTGGTAGTTTGCCTATAGGCCCAAGTAAGATATTTGAAGTCATTGCCACAGTTATATTGAATGACGTCATATTTTCTCAGGATTCTGGCAATCTCCTCTAATGTTCCCAAGACAAATGGGATGGTGACATGTACTTTTAATTCTACATCACTACATCCACCTACCTTGTTGGTTCTTTGACTTTGATCTTCTTTTGGACTTCCATCTTCTTTCCTTCCTCTTACATGATGGCCAATTTTAGGACCATGCTCTCCTCAAAACCATTTCAACAATAAGCTTTCATCAGGTATATCTTCTCAGATGTAATTGACTCAGCTTTAGAGATGGCATAGGGATGTTTCTTGAGTGAAGCCACTACTGATGCATTTTGTATCAGGTGAAGATGAGAGTTGAGTGTTCAGGTACAGTTCTGTATGTGTTTTCCCTCTGTAGACTGCATACTGAAGCTTTCCATTGTTCCTCTTATTCACTAGTATGTTTAGAAAAGTAATTTGAATATCTTGCTCCTCTTCTATGGTGAATTTTATTACATATTGCTGTGAATTGAAGTATAATTTTCGTAATGTGGAATTTTTTAATGTAAACATCTCTTAAAGTTCTTTAAATCATTGATCAAGTAATCATTTAAGAATCAAGTAAAATAGTGTGGCATAAATTTCCCACTTCAAATTAGACCTTAGAGCAGCCAATGGTATGGTCCATTTTCAGTTGCGTGCAATGTAGTACACATTCCTAGGCCAAAAATTGCAAAATAATTTCATTATTTCAGGTGAATATGTGGTCCCAGCAGACACAATAATCCATATCCATGTTTCAAATATTCATCGCAATCCTTCCATTTATCCTGATCCAGACACATTTGACCCGGATCGATTTCTTCCAGAAATTGCAAATTCTAGGCATCCTTACGCTTATATACCTTTTTCAGCTGGTCCTCGGAACTGCATAGGTATGTAATGAAATTTACATGGGAGTATCTTGTAAACCAACCATTCATGCAAACATTTTCATGATCGTATACTTTCAGGCCGAAGATTTGCTATGTTGGAAATCAAAGCTGTGGTATCATCTATTCTTTACAATTTTCATCTTGTTGCCAAGGATAGGCCAGAGGATGTTATCATAATGGCAGATCTTGTTCTCAGATCCAAAAATGGAATCAAAATAAAATTCGTTCCAAGGAATAATGGAAATAGATCAAGTTAAATGTCTATTGTTCATTTAACATTATGGATTATAATTGTATAATTTTAAAGAGATCAACCAAGGTCAGCCCTTAAATCAGCTCTACCTGTATGATAAATGATCATGGATTACTTTTCAAGCATTATTACGTCACTAGAATGATACTTTCTTACCAAAATGTGAAAGGAATAAATTGATACTCATGCATGTTCTATTCATGTTTTATTAAATAGTAAGTAGTATAGCTCACATTGGATGCATAAATGGCAATGTGGAAGACAGAATTAAGCCATGCAAGTGTGTGCCAATAAGACTGGTTGCAGTATAATGAAAGACTCACAGTGGTGAAGATAGCATTAAAGCACAGTTACTAGTTTCTATATATGTAAAACTGGGGAAAAGATTCCAGCAATGAACAGTACCAGAAAAAGATATTCTGAAAATAAAACATGTTATGTATAATGTGCATAAGGGTAGAACTCACATAAAGAAATATAAATTTCATTAAAACCAACCATATAAAACAAATACCTGAGTAAACCATTTGACATAATTATGTTTTAAATGTAACAGCTGAGGTGATTACTATTATATTTTTAACAACAAATTTTGCAAGCATTGCCAATAAATTGCCCATTCCTGAATCAGGCTCCAAAAAAGTAACCTCCAGATAAGGACAGCATCCCTAGGGAGAATACTTAGCACACAGCTAAGTGAGAGTAGAACAAGTTCATAAACTTTTCAATCAGGCTGCAAAAAAGTAGCCACCAGACAAGGACAGTATCCCAAGGGAGAATACTTAGCACACACCTAAGTGAGAATAGAACAAGTTCATAAATTTTGCCATGGAATAAAAAAATCCCATCATTTAAACTTATATTTCATAAATTTAAATTTCTAACCTGAGATGCATGCCTTTAATGGCATTTTTGTCCTTTGGACAATAAATTTGATTTAATATCAAAATAATACTGAGTTGGGTAAAGTATTGCAACTTTATCAGTAAAACATGTAGGGGCCAACGATTCTTTTGATGGCAACATAGTATCCACAGTTAATTCATTTTGAATCACACCTGCATTTCTTATTGTTTCATCACTGCACTTTGCACTTAAATCTGATTTTTCGATTATTTCCTCATTAAAATTAATAACTTTTGATACATTTGGAAAGCACACACTGTTGGTCTCCATTTCTCTTGTCAAACATGACTTGTTTGTTTTTGAGCAATCATTTTTTTTACTGTTATATTTACATTTGAATTGTTCACTGGAAAGCACAAGTTTATTTTCAAGAGCTAAACAATGAGCTGCAAAGCAAGCTTTGCAAGCTTCTGTTGGATTTCCTTCTGAAGCAAACTTGAGGACTTCATCTATTAGGGCTTTGTAACTAGAATAAGAATTGTCACGTCTATCCAACACCACACGAGGCAAAACTTTCAACAAATCCTTTCCATTCATTGTCACAAAGGGGCATCCCACTTCAATTTTACCTCCTGCAGACTAGAAAATAAAACGGATAGTTAAAATACATGTGACCAAAAATTAAAAAAGTGGTTGATAACTATTTAAGAATTGAGAAAGTAGGTCATAAAAAAACCCTGGGTAACACCCTAAATCCTCACTCAACTTGCTGACACAAAAAATATACATATTGGTTAATTACTATCTGAAAACTTTCATTCTTTCCTTACTATCCTAAATAAAGGACATGTATCATTTCCTGAGCTAAAACACTAACTCCATTTCTTTTGACTCCCATAGCTTTTATTCATTTATATTCTCTTCCCTATACACTTCCATTCCACAGAAAAGGACAGTATACAGGATTTTTATTTCATTTCTCCTCCAGATGTCCTACTCCATAAATCCTTAACACTGATCTTCTCATTAATTCATTCCACTTCAACCTTACCCATGATGCTTTTTCCTATTATAAAAAGATTTACCCATTTCGACTTCTCCCATGTTCATAGTTAAGTTTGGCCTTCTATTTCTCAAGAACCACATTACTTTCATTTTATTAGGATAAAGTTTTATTCCATAAGCCTAAAACTTTGCCCTCAATGAATTAAACAACTAACTGACTGATTAACCAGAGCTTGACCATCTGCAAATCTCTGATTGCTTTAATGCATGTGATTGGGGTGTTGAATCTAAAATCCATCTTCCAATCCACAGTCACATGTCCTACATTAGGAGATGATATTGTTTGAACAATGGCAAAATTCAATGACAAATGAAGAAGTATTAGGAGCCCCATAATCAACCAAGAAGACATGTCCATAACATAAAGAATGCACATGCATACATGTGAGTGAATGTGACACAGTAAGACAGACAGAAAAATTCAAATACTCCCATACTGATTTTTTCTTTGAATCAAATGTTTTAAATCAAACAATCATCCATTCATACTAGACTGTCATTGATAATGATAGCATACCTGCAGTGCTACGCATGATTTGGAGTGGTAGTTCTTACATGAGCCTCTTAATCCATACAAGTGTTGTATATTATAGATGTAGCGAGAATTATGATTCTTCCAAGCATGATGACAAGAACTATTCCCTTGTTCACTACAGTATGGCTCCTTTGAATATTCATCCTTCCAAAATGTAATTGCTTCATTTACATTCATATGGATACCTTAAATGGAAATGCATTAACACATTTTATTTTGTCCATTTTTTTAGTAACTACACTGCAGGAAATGTTAGCATGCAAAATCCCAACTTTGAGATTTCAATGGAAAAATATTCTGGGGTACTTGAAACCCGTTTGACTTTTACAGTAATGAATGAGATAATTGTGTCACTATTTTTCATGGAAATTTATGTTATTTCTTAAAAAATGGACACACCCATTAGAGATAGCATCATGTTTCAATGGTTGACATTAAATTACCACCAAGTCATATTTATTTTTGAAATTTTGAACATAAATATGTAAATGCATGGTCTAAATAGTTTGGACTACAAAACCTGATATTATTTGCCTTTGGTTTTCAAATCACTTAACTAAATATTTACTTACAGATATAGCACATCTCACAGATGGAATAAAACATTTAACAAATCTATTTGTTCTACAACATGCTTAGTACTGTTGGCTTATCATCCCTTCTGAACTATGATTGGTGAAATAATATGTAATAAACTATGTCTCACACAATGTTTTTCCACATTTTGTATGATATACCATATTTCATCTGGTTTTCTACAATTTTGTTACAAAAACATAAATTATTCTTAACTAACTTCCTGCAATTTTTAAAAATTGGTCTTTACATTTCATCATGCATAAACAAGCTATTAGGTATGATTAATTCAAACTGTTTACAAGTCTACCTTTTCATTAATGTACTCACCTTTCAAAAATAGAGATAACTCTATTCTGGCATGGTGTCCCACTCTATGGTCACGGCGAAGATTTTGTAATATGTTTAAAGCGCAAGGTGGAAAAAACTCTGATTCCATGTCCACTGTATTTGATGTAATAGCATTATTCTCCTAAAAAAGAAAAGACATTTTCACTGATATTTCTGAAACTGTATTAAATTAATTAAGGCAATGCATGTAGATAAGAAGATTTCAATCTATAATAGTCAGGGGGAGAGGATTCTGTTCCATCATTAACACAATAACAATATGCAAAAAGACTATATTTATGAAATATAATGGCTGAATGGTACCCCAGTAAAAATCATGGGTGACAGAGTCTATGATAAGCAAAACTGAGGAGAGAAGGCAAGCTAAAAAAATTTATGATCAGGGAAAAGGGAAATACAGAAAACTAAATAATTAATTGGGAAGAAGTTATGAAAAGGAAGGAGAAAAGTAGCTGTAGAACAGCGCAATGACATAGAAGAACTCAAGGAGAGGAAAGCATTAGAAGAAAACAATATTAGCTTCAATATTTTGTATATTTTCACAAAATTAAACAGCATGAAAGGTTTCATGATAATAGCCATCTGATGATGATGACTGTCATCAACACTGGCCATGCTGTTTAATTTTGTGTAATTATACAAAATATTGAAGTATAAGACAGCTTAGAAAATAAAGAAATTTAGTGACAGAGGAGCAGGAGGGCAAGAAGGGAAGAGAGCTGGTTGTAAATGAGGTGCTCATCAAGAGGAAATAGTACATTGAAGAAATATGACAAGATGAGGGGTTCAAAAGAATTTGATATAGGAGAAGAAGAAAAAGTCAATGAATGCCTTTTGGGATATGAAATATTGGAAAGCGAAGTAAGAAAAGCAGTAGTAGTATTTTTGTTTATAGGGTGCATCAAAGGCTATGGTCATTTAGCACCTCTTCGTATAATAGAAAAAACCCATCTGGACAAACATAAATCCCATTCCCTGAGCTGGACTCAAAAACATGACCTTCGGGTTAGCTGGCAAACACGCTAAGTCCCAGGCTAACCTGGTGGCATGTTACAAGTTTGGAATGAAATGAAGAGAGGGAAAGCACCAGGAATCAATGAATTACCTACAGAACTGATAAAAGATCTTAATCATAAAGACATAGGAGATATAATCGTTCTATGTAATAAAATATAAGAAACAGAATGGTCAGAAGACTTCCTGAAAACTGTAATTCTGCCTCTACCAAAAACAGAAGGTACAATCAAGTGTGAAGAACACTGGATAATCAGTATCATTCCAAATACTGTTAAAAATCTAAGAGTCCTCAATGGAAGAATGGTAAGCAAGTTGAAGGGACGAGTGGGAGAGGAACACATTTATTTTAGGAGAGGAAAGTGGATACATAGAATAGAACTAAGAATAATTGGAATATAATTTTTGGAAAAGGAGAGAGAATTGTGTCTTTGTTTGTGGACCTTGAAAAAGCATTTGATAGGGTGATTTGGTAAAGCTGATGATTGGGATTACGAAATGTAGGGAGTAGAATGGAGAGAGAGAGAGGGAACTGATAGGCTGTACATAAATCAATGTAAGGCTGTGAGATTTGGTAATGGTTTTATTGAGTGATATGAAGTTAGGAGAGGAGCTATGCAGAGATTCTGTCGATCACCACATGCTTATAACATACTCGGAAACAATTATTGCGGAAGGAGAGAAGGAAAACAGAGCAAAAGTGGGTAGCAGACTGATAAAATCTATTAAGTTTTCAGACAATGTGATTGTAATTGCAGAATATCCTTAAACAACAAAAGTTAGAGGAAAAGATTGATAAAAGCTGTGAAACTTCTGGAATGAATATAAACAAAGGAAAAGCAAGACCATGAGGACAGAACGAAGGGAAAGAAGAGGAATAACACTGGATGGAAAGGATATTGATCAAGCAGATAGGTTCAAGTATCTTGGCATTGTAGTGGAAAGAGCTGTTCTTTTACCCATACCACCAGTGGTTTCCCATAATTTTAACCTAAGCCCTGTTCCAATGCCAAGAATTGTACTCACCGGGTTACCATAATCTTTATATTCACTCAAAATGTTGACTAATAGTGTTGGGATTATAAAGGGTATCACAAAGATAGTAGTTTTTATTTATTTTCTAAATATTAAAAATCAGATCAAATTTCCCACTAAAACTGGATATATAACAAAAAATAGTATCTAAATCCACAAATATAATATTGAAAACAACAAAAAGACAACAGTAATGACAATCGGGCATGAGCATCACATAATCCAATATTTCCTCTAGGGGTCAAGAAGTTTTTGATTCAACAGGTAAAAAAGTGATGGAGTAGTGGGTGAGCAGTAGTGAGTGGTGTAGTAGTGGATGGGTGAAAGAGATTGAGTTGAATGGTTTTGGCAGTCGGTAGCAAAGAGATCGCTGGGGGAGTAAAAGTTGGAATTTAGGTGGGAGTAGGAGATCACTGTAACAAGTATTAGCATTTCCCTTTTCCCCTATAAGTTAGAATAAATTCTCAACCTTCTTTCATTAATTATGGCAGTAATTAGGAAACATCCACCATAAATGTTACTACCTTTGCCCTTTTTTCATAAAAATTGTTTCACTTTATTATCACATTTTAAAAATATCAACTAGTAATAAAATACTCACATTAGGCTTTCCACTTGAAAAGTTATATTTTTTGTTGAACTTTTCCAGCATTTGTAAAACACCAGACTTCAACCTAAAATCCTTATTAACAATATCTAACATGGATGTCCTTGCCATATATTCAACTTCCTGAGTCAATAATTCATGAAAGAAGCATATCAAGAGCTTCCTCCATGCTCCGCAATGCACATGACACTTTCCTAATCTCACTTCCACTTCTCTTCGTCTCACTAATGAGGAGCAATGCTGAAAGTTAACTGAAATAATCACATCAAAAGAATTTATTGACATTCAACTCACGTTATATTCTATATTGCCTAGTTGGCACAACAGTGGTCAAATTTTTATGGTTCTGAGTAATACCAAATATAGTAGTTTTTATTTACAAATTGAGTTGCTCGTTCATTCGTGTAGTCGAAAACAGGCGATTATTATAACAATGAATAAATAATTAAACCAATACTAAACATAGATAAGAATTTTAGTTAAAGTTCAGACCAGAAACATTTGTGCAGTCATCTTTGCATGAACTTGTATGAAAATATTCAAAATGTAAGAAACTGGGTCCTTAAAATGGAAATGCATCACATGATGACTTTTAGGAATGTTATAGCTCTTTTGCTATTTATGTGCTGGAGAAGTTCACCAATTAAATTCTAACTGCATACTAAATCTTTGTGACATTTTTAAAGTAATACTGTAATTAATTAATTAAAAGTGGGCACAAGGAAAAAGAGGAACTTTACAAAAGAAAAGTACAAGAGCAAATGCTTAAAAATTTCAAATATTATCCTTTTAAACTTAAACTTTAATTCTTTCTGGAATAAATTAAACTGGTCATCTAACACATTGTTACAGGTTGGACTGGCAAGTAAAAACAAATAAACATTCGAAATAATAGCAACAGGAACATCTTCAACAGTTCTAAAAATTAATGCATCATTCTCCCATCAACATGCTAGACCTAGCATGAGAGAGATCATCTGTGTTTTGTGAATACTTGAATCTTTGTTATGCCAACACCCACTAATTTCACATTCCTTTTCCAGATAATTTCGACAATAGTTAGTGAAGTAAATTATATATTAGTGAGGCAAATTAAATAGATAAAAATACATGATTGGTCCTAAGCCAATGCCAATAATATCACTTGATAATTTTAATTTGTCAATCAATTTAATATACTTTGTATTTACAATTGTACTATATTGTCCTAGAGAATTTGACTGATAAAATATATTCAAATGTTATTTTACGTGTGCGCTACGTGAATATCTTTATGATAGCTACCCGTTTTCGTATCCTACTTTAGAATGTGTCAAAAATTTCGTTGGTAACATTCGCTTAAAATTATGATTTCAAATAATAAAAGCTGCCTTGCCAGTTATTAAACGCCTATGCTCTTGAATTTTTGTATAAGAGAGTTATGAGTTTCAAACATTATTTACTATTTCAGTTATTAAAATAATAGAGGGTCCATTACATCCGCTTTATAATACAGGACAATACCAATTTTTATTATAAATATGTCCACCACTTGCTTTGAAAGTTTTGGACCCACTGATACACAGCGTTGCCAACACTTACCAATGACAAAATGTTCATGGCAAGTTCCACAATGCTGCTTGTCAAATGCGTGTTTTAAAAGTCTTCCCTTCAGTAATTCAGAGCAAGTGTGGCTAATTTCTGAAAAGAGGTTCTTGCTCCCATCGCTGAAATCACGAGAAGGTAATGTTTCATGCAGGTGCCTTCGAAGCTTCGAAACCATTTTACGAACATCATTACAGTCATAATATAAAAGTCTTTCCTCGAAAAATTTTGTTTCAGTTCGAATGAAGAATAGTTTGAATTCGGATGAGAAAAGGCATGATATTCTGTAAATATAAGATTGGAAACTCCATTAATATATCATTATCATATCAAAATTAAATGTAATCCAAAATGCATTCAGACCTGAGCATGAAATGTGAAATCCTATCCAAAAAAGAATTTTCCATTAAATGTTCGACCTTAAGTCCTTTGGTTTCGAATGGTTTTTGTGAATTAATATTCGTCAAAAGATTCATTCGAGTATGTACGCCATCCTCAATTACTCGAAGAAGGACTTTTCCTTCTGGAGGCTTCAAATAATAAGTCATTCTTATGATTTACATTTAAGTCAAACACTATCATTGAAGTAATAACGGTTAGGGCTCAGAGTTCCTCCTCAAACTTGACAATAGCTTTTGAAACGCCGCCTAGTTATGTTCTTAATATGGCTGCCATTTGTTTACATCTGAAGAGTCGAAATTAGCGATGGGCGGCAATAATCGATTTTTCCTCATAATCGATTATTGGCTTCCGATTCTTTCGATTATTAGAGACAGATTTTATTGCATAATCGATTATTTCTCCCGATTATTGGCAACACTTGAATTTTGAAATTAACCGGGGAAGAGGTTTCGTATAAAGAATGCGCGGTACAACGCGGGGATTCCTCGAAAGGCAAGCGTTGGCGAAATGAGAAATAACACGCTTAGATTAGGCTCTCTTTTTTCACTAAAGAATAGCGTAGAGGATGCTAACTGTGATGCAATGCTTACAGCATCACAGTTGGAAGAAGCTAGAGAAGTCATTGAACTCTTGAGGCCAAAGAAATATCAGAATCAAAGAAATAGCCATGACCAAAGAAATATCAGGATCAAATTATGTAACTTTCTACAAAGTTATTCCTCTTGTACAAGAAGTGTTACTGTTGCAGAAGAAATCCATTAGAATAATATATATAACCTAAAACACTGTGAACATTGCAAACCTTATTTTATACAGTCAGGAATTATGACTGTGTACACTATATATATGAGCTACTAAAGTATGTTGAGCAAAACCAAACAGATATGCCACTTAGGGCTGATATACACAAACATAATACAAGACACAAAGATGATTTTGATATACCACAATGCAGGTTAACAAAGACCATTAACAATTTCTGCAAAACAGCATTAAAAACATTTAAATTTTTCCAAAGTAAATAAAGACATAAAATTTTAAGGATTTCAAAACTGTGGTTAAGAAATGGCTAAGATTAAAACCTTTATATTCATTGGAAGAATACATGTCTCAGAAATTCGATGGCCTTTTGAATTAACAAGGTATTATTATCTCAGATGTATATTACATTTGTATTTTTTTCTACAATTTGTACCTAGTGATATTTTTTTATGTTATAACTAAATCTGTATCGATGTATATCTGGCTAATGTTTACTATTATTATTGCCTGGAGGCACACATTAATTCCACAGAACCAAGTGGCTGCCTTAAAAATCATGTACTGGAGGAGATAAACAAAAAATTGGGAAAATTGAGGGGGTAAGTCTTTTAGCTACTACCACTGTACTTGATCCCCGCTTCAAAAAAATCCATTTCAGAGATCCCCTTTCATGCTCTCAAGCTGTTACAAATTTGGCCACTATGCTGAGAGGGATTCAGAATGAACAAGCAACCCTTCCAAGTACTTTGAGGGAACCTATAGTGATTGAAGGACAGAGAAATCAATTTGATTTATGGAGTCACTATAAGCAATCGGTAACCACTAAGATGAGGTCATCATAGATGGATACTGGAATCCCGAATGAACTTTCCCAGAATCTTGGGTCATGTGTAATACCTTTAGAAAATGACCCTATTCATGAGTGGCAAAGAAGTCAATCCCTATACCCAGTACATGATTTTTACAGTATTTACAGACTGTTTGAATCAAGGTTATCAGTAATTATCAAGTGATATAAATATGGAGTCCATTTTTTTATATATTTCTGCATGAAATTATTTAACTATGGTCAATTGTATCTCCACTACCCCCTCAGAGAGAAATCGGCTGCCTATATGGCTTGTCTTCATCAACTTTGTTCACCATTCTGAAGAATGAAGAAAAAATTAGGGCTGCCTATACATTACAACATTCAGAAGAGAGTAGCAAGAAACTGCGACTGTCATATAATACTGAATTGGAATGGGTGTTCTTTGATTGCTTTTCACAGCAACGTTCAGTTGGAGTTCCAATCAGCGATCCAATGCTCAAAGAAAAAGCAAAAGAGTTTGCCATAAGAATGAGAATAGAGAATTTTGAAGGCACTGATGGCTGGT
>WURS02011265.1:0-12348 GCA_011762765.2 Rhinocypha anisoptera | reverse complement strand
GAGTGGGAGGGAGGGAGGGTGATATACGCGTAATTCATTCGCAATTAAAACGGAATTATGACTTCTCGTTTTGACGACATTTGTGCCGGAGACGATTAAGTTCATCCGGGAGCTATTCGATTTCCACCGAGGTGGAGCAGAAATTAAGTTTCGCCATATTCGGCTCGAGAACCAACTTATTAAAATCGATAGAGACGACGCCAGAAGAGAAATCCAGCATCCCCATGAAAACACTGATAAAACAAGATAAGTATCACGTAGTATATTTCTAAACATCAACGATGCATTAGGGTTTCTTTTTTAGATCCCTTTTCAATAAAAACAAAGTCAACTGAAATGAATTAAACTTTCGCAGACTGGAGCCGCGCGAATTTATCATCGTCACTCGTGGCCTCCAATCTTCCCTTCTCACGTCCTCTCGCTTCCTCCACCCTCTTCTTCTTTCTGTTTCACAAATGCAAACGGTGGTGTGGGCATATTTATTTAACTCTCCCCTCTCGACAAGCTCCTCCCCCCCCCCGCCCCCACGGCTGCAATTATCCTGAAACATTTTGGTTGGGCGTAGTTCGCACATCTCGGGATTTAGTAGATAACACCACTTGCGATTAGGTTAATTGAAAACGAGACGGTGAAAGGGGCGAGGCGGCAATCAGCCGAATGCATCTACTCGCGGGGATTGATCGTTCACTTGTGGACGCCTCCTCTCTCTCTCACTCACACGGCCAACCGCCCTCCCCCAGGCCACGTCCTACGATTGGCATTTATTTTTCTTGAAATGGCTCGCATGAGGTGCACCTAAAATCTACATATGTACTGTCCGAACAAAAAGTTTCCATTACGGAAAATGTCATTTCGAATCGTCGAATCAATAAGACTTATATGAGTGCAGAACTAGAAATCACCGAAGTACCGAAATAAGTACCTCGAAAGCATTGATACCATACATGGTTCAACGTGATACAAAATAACTGGCGTATCTGAATATAATTGGCCATAATCTAAAAGCTTTGACACGTGAATAGGTTCCATAAACGAAGGATGAAATTATCCGCCCCTTACTTTGGCTGAAAACAGTTTGAATAATTTCAAGAATACTAGGAGTATATTCCATATATATATAAATCTCTTGGATAGATGAAGGAAATATATAGAAACACTGAGAAACCACACACACTTACGTGTTAAATTATCGACCTTCGTCGTCTTCGGAACACTGTAGAAGTCTTAACTGTAGGAGAACACTCTAGATGTCGTATTTCCTTCATCTATCCAAGAGATTTTGTGCATCGCCATAAGGCATTTTCTACGAACTCTATATATATATATATGTGTGTGTGTGATTTGGAGACAACAAAATCACATATCTTTCTGTGGCCGAGAAGTAACATATACGATATATATATATATATATAGTATATTCCATACATATATAAACACGGATTCTGTGCTGAGTAATCGTAATATTCATTAGGAAAACATATTTGCCACAGATGGGGGACTACATATCAGATAGTTTTAGTGACCAGATAGCCGATAAAATTACTACTCGTAATTCAAAATATCTTTTAGAATGGTCATGAACATTTTGCATGCTTACTTTTCAAGTAATGGTAATAGATAAAAAACGCCCACCAATTTGGTGCAACAGATGTCAGTATATGTGAACTATCATTAATTGTTGGACGGTGGTATCCCACTGTCAAAACTTTAAAATCTTATTTTCAAAGAAACAGAACAGAATTAACTAAAACAAAACTACGTATTTTTTAAATCTGTATACCTTTCTTCCCATTTGAATTTTTAATGATTTTCTATTTATTTTAATTTACGTTAACCTCCTAGTGACTGAAATGCCTTTGCAGTTTGAACCTATGCATCTAGACTGTTTAGCCATCCTGGACAAAGACTGATAAGAAGTTAAAAGCACAATATACCCATAAAGCAACGACAGTGGAGGAGCTACCGTGAAAAATTGGTGTAAAATATTTGCAATATATAAGATACATGATAAGTTAAAAAGTAAGGTAGACGACATGTAAAATGTATTGCAGTTTCTTAACCTTCATGTCATAAATTGTGTAGATAGATAGGTAGGTTTTATTTACTCTGGAAGCTTCTTGTTCCCTGGAGCACATTGCGGTGAAAATTGTGAATATAAATATGTTAGGACAAAAAATATTTGATAAGACGTATAGGATTATAACATACAACGAAAAAACATAAAAAATTTTAGAATGAAAAACATATATTACTTTTATTGCAAATTCAGTATCGGAGCGTGACTATTTTTGCCCCATCTATGAATATCTAAGCAAAAGTTGCATGAATTTACTTCTGTAAGTAAGTAAGAAGTGTAGGAGAGATTTTAATAGAACTTAGCGTAGTTCGGAATATCTATCCAGAAAAAAATATTATTATTAGTCATTTATACGGTACGGTAGTATAATTATTTTGCCACATTTTCCGTGGGTCTAATATAAATCGATACTTTCCGTGTTCTTTTTAGTAAGTATAAGAGGAAAAATATTGCTAATAGAACGTAGGAAAATCTAAAAAAATACTGCTACGCAAATTTCATTTTTCCATAATATTTCTTGCCCAGCATTCGTCTAGGAAGAAGAGAGGAGCCAATAATGAAGACAATATCCTTTGTGTAAAACATAAAATGTTTGATTAAACTTAAATGGCGGAAGTGAACACATTTCAGTAGTGAATACGCAAGCTTGTATGCTATACAGGCTTTCATGAATGTGTTAATAGTCGTAAACTAGCTTAAACCCTTAATTTACCTGCGAATATAAGAAAATATAATAAAAGTTTGCGATAGGCAATTAAGTAGAAGATGTTCTAATTTATCTTCTTTAAAAAATAGAAATTCCCTTATTTATAATGTAAATTTAATAGACTGAAAAACCTCATGTGACTTCAGCCAAATAGGGAGTAATAAGGTATGAATAGGTGTACATAAATGCATCTCTCTGACAGGTTTTTAAATGTCTGATCAATACTCAGAGGTAGTCACATATTCTGAAGTTATAGAAAATATACAGACTTCATTATAAGTTATATAGATAAGTTATATAATACTTCATAAGTTATATAGAGTGCAGATCTACCTCTGCATAGGTCCCTCTCAAAGCGATGACGCACTGCTAGATTTAGGTGCTTGAGGAGGATTTTCTCCAAGCCTAATCCAAATAAATATAGAGTAATCTTACGTGAGAATGTCACTGCTTAAAGCTTTTTTGTGCACCTTAAACCAGCCTACAATTTTAATAAAGGTATTTTGTTGCAAATGTAAGATATGAATATGTAAAATATATCTATGTCACATATATTGGAATAATCCAAGAGTAAGTAGTAAAAAAAACCTAATCCAGACTCAGAAATCCCATGAAGAAATTGTACAAGTTGAGTGCGAGAAAACATTTTAGAAGAATTTGGTGATGTGTTACAACGCATACGGTAATACCGACGATTAGAATATATACATATATACACATTTACACAGAAGTAACCCTTTACGAATGGTTTACATTGGACTCGCCAGATTCTTTATCTCGCGACTCCATGACACCTGACGAATGACGGGCTTACATGTTTAATCGCTTGACGCTCTTCGAGGTGACCTGAGTACGCCCCGTGGAAAACTAAAGGAAGCAGCGTAATTCCGCTTCTTGGACATAAAGGGATGAAAGGTTTCTTTTATTTTAACTTTATAAGTTTATTCATCCAAGCATCATTCACGATTTCAGCTAAAAAGAAGCTTTCTGATTACAGGACAGTCCGGTGTGTATTTACTTAAGGTTGTATTATCCGGTAAGGAAGTAATATCCACCTTCATTCAAAAGCAAGTAGCACTTAACGAATTCGTTTGAATGTAAATGCCAACGCTATCAGCTTGATTAAACTTCGTGAAAAGGGACAAGTGAATTCTTTCGAATGAAACAAAAAATTTTAGCAGGTTTTTTTTCCAATTAAACAAAGTGAGACCGAGCCCGTAGCAAGTTCAACTTTCCATCCATCCCAGCTTATTTCAGTATGTACCGATGAAATGTAAAAAAAAAATATTTTACCCTGAAAACTGGAGAATTAATCTAGTTTGATGAATCTAGTCTAAAATGATTCAAGATCACGGAAAGTAAACTTCAATCTGACACTGAGGAGAAAACACTAGTCATTAATGAATTCAAAATTAAAACACTCTCTGTTCAAGCATTAATCATCCCATAAAATGCCGCACATTTTTATCTTCTAAGACTTCACTTTTTCTGTAGTGTTACACAGCTACGAATACTTTAAATTTCTCGATATTTTGCGACTTTTTCTCACAGAATGTAAAAAATTAATTATGTTTCGATTCATCATTACAAAGAAATTGCATAAGTTGGTCTAAAGCGCGAGAGAAAGATAACATCTGGATCTTGAAGGAGAAATAAAACGCTATTACTTGAATTTCTCGATCTCTGCTGCTTTATTTGTGAAATGTTTTTACGACCATAGTAACAGTATAACATGATTATTGGAGAAGTTATGTCCACTACCTGAGCGTGAACCACTACCTGAGCGTAGGTTGAAGCACAGGTTAAATTAATTATGCAGATTTCAGAAAGATCATTTCACCGAAGAATTCCAAAATATATTATAAGCCCTGACATACTATTACTAATGTAATTTTTTCTTCGTACAATTAAAGATCAAAATGAATATGATCACAAGCTCGGAGATGATAGTTGAAATATCTACTTTATGTATGTGTAGTGGATGACCCTGAAAAAGTAATTGACTCGGCCCAATCTCCTGTTCCCTTCCTCTCTGTCCGTGACCTCATTCAAATCGCTTACAAATATACCATAACGAGACCCTGTCCTCCTCCCTTCACTTTCAGAGATTTTATATCTGTTGATAGTGTTATTTTCATGGATGAGAAAGAGTTATCACGTATGGACTGGTTGCAATTATTCACAAGCAATAGTATAAACACAAAAGTCGATACTTTTAATTCCAATATTTTGAAATGTGTTGATATTCATGCATCTCCCCGTACAGTCATGCCCAGACGTTCTCCCGTGCCATGGATAACTATGGAAATAAAAGAAAAAATGAAAGAAGGGGATAGACTACGCCGTTCCTTTACCCGAAGTCGATGTCCCTACATTTTTAATCAATTTTAAAATTTAAGAAATATTGTAAGTCAGAATATCAAATCAGCCAAACGTGAATATTACTATTCCAAACTCTCTGTATTATCTATTCATTAAATAATTTGGAAGGAACTCCGTAATCTTGATCTGCTCCGAGTTAAAGACAACTCCATCTGTCCTCATATTTCTTTAGACGAATTGAATGAATTCTTTCTTAAACCTCCAGAATCGGATTATTCATCTCCAAGTATCTCTCTCCCTGATCGGATACAAATATTCAATCCAAACAATTTCTATTTTAGTCATATATATCTCGACTCTTTGAAGCAATTTATCTTCTTCTCACAATCTAATTCAATGGGGTATGACATATATTAAAAAATCTTTCTTTGTCCTTTCAGCATTAATATTGGATATATTCAATTTCTCATTGTCTCACTCCACTTTCCCCGATGTGTGGAAACGTAATTTGGTCAAGCCAATTAAAAATGTAAAAAATCCAAGTCTTCCTTCCGATTACCGTCCTATATCTATTCTCTGTGTACTCTCAAAGTCTCTTGAAAAGCTTGTGCACAAACAAACCGTCGACACTCTTGAACTTCATAATTATTTTGACCCTTTTCAGTCTGGTTTTCGGAAAGGCTACAGCACTCAAACTGCCCTTCTAAAATTTACTGATAAATTTCTAAAAACAGTTTAGGATAAGAAAATGGTCACCGTGATAGTCCTTTTTGATTTTAGCAAAGGATTTGACCGTCTAATTCACAATTTACTACTCCATAAAATGAAAGCCTTAAAGTTCTCTTGGAATGTGTTGAGCTGGTTCCACTCATACTTGACGGACCGTAAGCAAGCAAATATGATTCAAATGGAAATTTATCTGAGTGGTCCTCAGTGTCCTGTGGGGTCCCTCAAGGTTCTGTCCTCGGCCCTCTTTTATTCTCCGTCTATGTCCGCGACCTTCCTAATGTCCTGAAAAACAGCAGTTCATGTTCATGTTCAAAGTACATGTTCTATGCAGATTTACATTCAAATTTACACGCATTGTAAAATTGAAGATCTGAGTGATATTATTTATAATATCAATAATGATGTCACTGCTATCTGGTCATGGTCCAAAAATAATTACTTATCATTAAACAAGTCTAAAACTAAGGCAACTATTATGGGAAATACACATCTCTTAACTCGTTTTGATTTAACGTCTGTCCCCCAAAAAAATTGATGGTGATGAGTTTGAGTATTCAGAAAACACCCAGAATCTCGGACTATTCCTTTCTTATAATCTCTCTTGGTCTACCCTATGATGTAGTTTCACTAGTTGAAACATATTTTTAGAGGTTTTTTGAGCCTAAATTTCTTACTACCTTTCCATTCCCATCCTTGTATACCCTTCCTCCCGGTCTGAAGAGCCTAACAGCTACACCAGACTTGAAACAACCACTTAAAAAAAAAGTAACTGAGAAGTTTAAAGGGAAATTAAAAACCGGAAGAGATTTAATAAAAGAGAGGACAAAAGGAAAAATTAAACACTTTGGATATGTTCTGAGACATACCAACTTCATAGAAAATTAAATGGAGGGAAAAGGTCTAGGCAAAAGGTAAAGGAAGACCAAGAAAGGAGTTACTCGTTGGAATAAACGGTACTATTGGGGTTAAAGAATAAAAGGATTTGAAAAGAACGCCAATGGAGGAGAAATATGCCTGCAATGACAAAACTATGAGTATTGCCAGAAAGAACGAGAATAGGACCTCTGGTAACTACGGGCATTTCGAAATGCACAGTTTTGATATTGTCACGCACGAGATGCGTTGCTGACGATAATCGCTTCTTCGCGTCCTTTAAACCATCGCTCTTCTCTCACTTAGGGAGTTCGTCAGCCCTCTCATCCATCAGCCAATAATGATCGTGCCCCACCACACCGCGCTCCTCGCCCACCACCGACTCGGGGGTCGTCGTCGTCGGCAACCTCCCCCCTCCAACAACTTCCCTCGAAGCGATCTCCCCCCTGCGCTCTCACCATTGGATCTTCGCCAGCGACGGAACCGCCGGATAGAGGGAGATTTCGAGGCGAGGGGCCGCTTCGGAGGCGTGAACTCCGATAAAATCCGATCGGGGGAAGGTTGACGGGGCTTTGTGCCAACGGGGATGATGGTCGGAGTTCCGGTCCTTAAAGAGGGAGGGGTGGGAGGAGGACGGTCTCTTCATACCACCCCGGGGTTATCGCCTCGCTCGTTGAATGGCTGAATATCCATACGCACACAAACACGCACAAGCTCTCGCACACACACGCGCTCACGCCAGGGTAAGCTCTTCCCCGTTCTCACACATGCTCCCAGTATTTAGTCAGTCATCAGTTTTTCTGCCCCATCGGCAGGTTTACTCATGGCTGTCTTTTCCACTCCGCTCTTCTCCCTCAGCCAGTCTCCTTGTGTCCTCTGAAAGTTTATTGAACGAACTCCTGTGTTTCACTTACTCTTTAACCCTCCTTAGTGTTTTCCCCTCAAAATGACTGCCTGGTTACTTTGTAAATCCCATGCATGACTTTGTTGCACCCGAACCAAACTCGACCGCCGCCGCCTAATCATCTCAACACCGGTCACCTCCTCCCCACCCCCCCTTCATCATCCCTACCCTTCCTCCATAACCTCGCCCCTCCTTCATGCCCTCAATTTAAACACTGTGACTTGAACAAATAGTTTCATAAAAACATGCATAAATATTGAGTTTCACTAGTTGAAACATATTTTTAGAGGCTCTTCTGAACCTAAACTTCCTCTTACCTTTTCGTTCCCATTTTTTTATACCCATCCTCTCGGTCTGAGGAGCCTAATATCTAAACCAGACTTGAAACCAACACCTTGTAAATGATGTTTGTCAGAAGATGATACTCTGTATCGAAATAGGTTACATTAAAGAATATATTTTGTGGAGCAGCAAAGTTTTATCTTACCTAGTCTTATCTTTGTATACTCTTACCGTCCTCCTACTTAGACATTATCCAGCATAAGCTTTCTTTCCACTTCTCTTTACCCTCTTTCTTTCCACCGTTCCTTATAACACATTTACCAACAAATAATCCCTTCTCAGGCAATGTCCAAATTAGTTCTTTCTTCCTCTTATCTCTTCCATTTTCTCATATACTTCTTCCCTTTCCCTAGCTGCTGTGAACTGTGAGGACCCGAGTACTGTGGGCTATCCGTCTTATCGGCGAGCCGGCGGAAACCTCTATTTCGCACAACGAAGTGAGGTCTTTGAGAGAGCGATTAAACCTGCACCACCTCGCGTGCCGCCGCAAGATGATGCGTGTGTGACTGTTTCAAAGAGTTGAATAGGATTTTCAATTTTCATTCCGGGGTTTTCCGGTTTAATTCTGGAAGCATACTTCAAATGCCGACCCCCATTGAATTACTCTTATCGTTTTTTCCATCTCCGAGCAATCAGCTTCCTGCCCCACCAATCACACCCTTGGGGGGGATGACTATCGGCTTGCTTCAATGCTTTGAGCTCTAAGGAAAAGTATACGTTGCTCTTCTAAGTAGTAGTTCAATCACATTTGTGATTAAAATATTTGCCTCGCGTTCAGTCCTCCATTTTCATCCTATTTTAATCTTCCTCTCAGTCTGAGGAACCTTAAAGTTAAACCAGACTTGAAACAACAAATCTAAAAAAAAGTTTCACTAGATGAAGTATTTTTTTAGGCTCTTCTGAGCCTAAACTTCCTTCTACCCTGCCATTCCTACCCTTGTATACCATTCCTCCCAGTCTGGAGATCATTATAGCTAAATCAGACTTGAAATAACACAAAAAAGATAAAAAAAGTAACTTAGAAGCTTCGAGGGAAATTAAAGAGATAAAGAAATTTTATGAAAGAGATGGAGAAAGGGAAATAACATTTGTTGGACATGTTCTGAGATATAACAATTTCCTAAAAAATATAATGATGGAAAAAGGTAAAGGAAGGGCAAGAAAGAAGTTACTCGTTGACATAAAAAGTGCTTTGGGAGTAACAATATAGAAGGATTTGAAAAGAACGGCTGAACTAGTTGAAACAATTTTTTGAGGCTCTTCTGAGCCTAAACTTCCTTCTACCCTTCCATTCCTATCTTTGTATGTATACCCTTCCTCCCTTTCTGAAGAGCCTAAAACCTAAAGCTGACTTGAAACCAACACGTTGAATATAAAATAAAAAAATTCAGTGTATCAAAATGTATCCATGGGTAACGCGAAATCGCGAATCGATTTCGTAGAGGCGAAGAGGAATTTGAAAGGGAGGAGGCCTGTGGGGGTGAAAGGGGTGGAGAGGGAGATATCCGTCGGGACACAAACGCCGCACCATTACGATCGGCGGTTTCAGACTTGTGAGAGCGAGGGTGGCGGTTATGGCCCCGCATTCCGCGGTTTGCGTCGATTCCACAAATCGACGGACACGGCCGTGGAAGTGGTGCCCCGCTCTCTTCGTTGTTTATTTTCGATGCTCCTTTGGTCCCGAAACACCGACAAATGACGAGAATCCGTAGCAAAGACAGGAAGGAGGAGAGGAGGGGAAAAAAAGGATTCCTCCACCCCACTCCGTCCATGACGCCCCTGGCTATCGGTCCCTCCTCCCGAAGGCTAAGAAACGTCTAGGTTTCGCGGGAACTTAGGACGAAAGCGACTCCTCGTTCGCTCGTTAGGTTTTTTTTCCTAAATTGCAAATGGAATGGGCAAACAATCCAAAAGAAAACTGTACGACCAATGCGTCTCAGTGGCTTGAATTCACGCAACAGTTTTTTAAGTGAATCGCAAGGCCACCGACGGGCGTTGACATGTTATTAAGTTGTTTTTCCAGGTGAGGCAAATAAAAGGCCATCGATAAGAACAACCAGAAAGAATGTGGCAACGAATGTTTTCTTACAAATCGAAATGCGTACATTAATCACATTAAAGTTCACAACTATCGTGTGGTGTCCAATTTAATCCGTTGATCGATAATTAAAGAGAACAATGTGGAATAACCCGAATAGGACTTGATGAAATATTGGGTTCCCGATAATAATTAGAATGCAACATAATGTGCCATTAGTGGATATTTTCCCTCTATCTCTGAATTTTACGCGGAAATATACCGGTACCACAATATCATAACCAAAATTTATTTGAACACAAGTACCTTCAACCAGATTCAAACACACCGAGGGGGCAGATATTAGATGGAAACGATTCCTGATGGATATTTAATATCTTATTCCACAATTAATAATTTACTTAAGCATTTATGGCACTGATTGTAATAAGGAGTAGACTTACGTCTTTCAAAAGTACTCGGACAGGAGTTTGAAATATGAAAACATCATTGACCACCTAGGACCACAAAATCCCCATTTCTAGGAAATTTAGAGGCTGAGCCTCAAAGTATCTAATTTAGCCTATCAAGTGATAACAGTTTTTCTTGGTATAAAATTCCTGTCTTCTTCGTACTTCTCCCAAAAACTTTCTTTCCATTTATTTTTTCCTTGTCTAGTTTATTTTCTCAATTCACCTCCCAAACCTTAATACAAAAGAACCTTAACTATGGACCTTCTCCTTTTCCAATCATATACTACAAAATTTCAGATAAGTGTATTAATGATCTATTCATTATATTTTACCCAAGAATCCTCTCATTAATATTTTTCTCGTATTTAGATAAAGCAGCTACTGATGTCCTATCCATTAAACATCGTGGGATTTCTACCTGTTCCAATTAATGCCTTTACTTTGGTTTTTTCCTAATAGTTTCTGCGCGTACAAAATTTCATTACAGTAATAAAAGATTCAGTAAAAATATCACTCTTCAATTGTACCTAAGTAAATATGTCTTCCCATAAAAATGCATGCTTACAAGTAAAACTGTATACCATTCATTTATATGTTATTCTATATATTAGATATTGGAAACGGAAATACATTTAGAGAAGCATAGTTTTAATATTATGCTTTGTCATATCTGTCCATGTGAAAGAATACAAAGGTGATATGACGAAAACGGAGAAAAAGGTAAAAGTATGAACACCTTTTGGACTCTGTATCAGCCTTTTAAATTCATGATTCTTCATTTACAATTTCTATGAAGTTATTCCTTATTCCTGAGTAAGAGCGTCCACTTTTGAATTGTCCAGGTGGAAGGCGCATCTAGGAAGCCAACCCGATTAAAACTGTTTATTAGCTAATGTCCCTTAATAATGCACATGTGTTATCCTCGTAAGCTTTTTAAAACGGGAGTCATGGAAACAAAGGCATAAGACATTTTCTCAGTTATTGAAAAGAGGTCAAATGAAATACTTTCCGCGATCCAGCGCGTGATTAAACCCCAAAATATTATATTACAGTTTTTAATTATTACCATACTAAAGTAATAATCTAATGATCCGATTTCTACCAAAGTAATAACTTTAATGCAGACTACTTTTACGCTATGTGTTTAACTAAAATCATAAAGACACCAAAATAATGAACAAATATGATATCCTAAAATAACTCACGCTCCAGTCTTTAAAATAGTGACATAGTTATACACCGCGGGCCCCTATCCTGGGCTGCATTTTATAAGTGACGAAATGGTGCGGCCTCTCGCATAGCGATCCCCATAGTCATCCAAACATCCTGATTATACCTGTCGTATATATTTCCACTTACTTCCTTTAACTACTTCAAATGCAGAAACAATAAATATAAATTAGTGTTTAAATAGCACTACCATCATTGCTAATTATTCCACTCTTAAATTTTATCTGAATTTGGGATATTAATTTAAAATAGGACTTACTTCGTGCAACGAAATCTTGAAAATTAATCTCCTGAAATACCAGATAATGGTGTAAATAAATGGTAATATACCAAAATACTTAATGAAAGTTATTGGAGTTTGAGATAAAATAATAACGCAAACGCAGTAGTGCCTAGCTTGGGCAGGAAAAAATTAAATCTTACTGTAGGAGCGTTTTTCTTCGTTGAATTTTCTCTTTTTCAGAGAGAAAAATGGGCGCTCCAGTCCTTGCCATAAGCCACACACACCCTGCGGAAAAGTGTGACCAAAAGCATGCCCGTGGAGAAGTGCCACTGTCGTAATAAAGGGATTAAACAGGATCTCGCCTGACGCCTCAGCCACAACAATGCAGTCACAAGAATCGTAATTTGGCCGGCATCAGGGGAACAAGTTGAAAGACTGAAAGGCTTTAAGGC
>WURS02011254.1:0-12348 GCA_011762765.2 Rhinocypha anisoptera | reverse complement strand
CCAAGCGACTTCTTTTTGTTCCCTCATCTAAAAATTGCGCTCGGAGGACAGAGATTTTCGTCAAATGAAGAGGCAATAACCTTCGTGAACAATTATTTTGCATAGAAAAACGCAGAGTACTTTTTGGATGGGTTACAGATGTGGGAGCATCACTGGGAGAAGTGTGTAGAGTTACAAGGAGACTATGTTGAAAAATTAAAAAAAAAATTTCAGAAAAAATGTCTTTGTTGGGTCGGAAACTTTTCAGACCACCCTCGTAGACCTAAAAATAATGTTGATTGATTTGAAACTTTCAAAAATTTATAGTTTATTTATGTAAAAACACAGCTGCAGCTTCGTTTAACACTTTTGGATCAATCAGTATATCGTATGATAATAGTCTTTTGAGATTCTTTGTTGCCAAAAGATTCCTCATTTTTTATTTTAATGTCACATAAAAAACTTGTCCAAGGTACTCTGCCTTTTTATTTCTTGTTCTGATGGCTATTATTTTTACCTTGAGTTTTACATGGAGATTCAAAGCATCCTCTGCTCCTACAACACTTTTCAAGTAATAGCATTTGTACTCCATAGCCTCCACCATTTTAACCAGAGTTGGAACTGAATCAGACTTAATTCCTTGCTCTGCATCATCTTCAGCAATTCTATCTCTTTCCGTAGGCTCCTGCTCTTGAATCTCATCAATCAACATGGTCTAGCAAACAGCAAATTTATCAAAATTTATTTATTTTTTTCAGCAAATTTATCAAACAGCAAAATTGATCTCTCCAGCAATCTGATGCCACTCCTTGAGAAGTAAAGAAGTCAATTCTGCCTGAATGGTAGTCAACTGTAATGCTAGGCACTATACGACCAATTTCAATGCTTTAGAGCAACTTTTGATGTTTTCCTTGCTCACAGAATCTCATACATTTTTGACGGAGTGCATGGTGTGCATAATGTCTATCTTCACTCAGCTATTTGTAGTGTGACCAGTCTATTTTGTACCAGCATCCTTCTATATTTGTTTTTGAAACATCAGATGATTCCTTGGTCTAAGAGCTGAAGATGACATGCCATGTTTGCTGGGAAGAATTCTACTCAGATATTTCTTAATTGGTATCGATGGAATATGCAGCACACTGGTCAACAAAAAGTAACATTTTTCTATTTTTGCCTTCCAATTTGGAATTAATCCATGCAGAAAGGTTTGAAAATAGTTGTTATCATCCATGCTGCAGGGTTAGTGGTACATTAACAGGGAATTATTCTAATGTTCTTGAAACACATGAGCTGTTTAATTTTTCCTATCACAAGCAGTATTAGCTTGTCAGATACACTCTCATTGCAACACAATAGAAGTTTCCCCTTATTTAATTTTCCTCAATGACATTTTTCTCCTTTAAATGCATATGTGTGATCTGGTAATAAATTGAAAAATAAACCAGTCTCATCAGTATTATAAAAATCATCAGGGCTGTAGCCTTCAAGTAACTGGGATAATGTGGTATTCCTCCAGGTTTTTACTATATCGAGGTTAACACTAGCCGATTCACCACACACAAACCTATAAATTAATCCATGTCTGTTTTTGAAACCATCGATCCAACAGTTGGAGGCATTGAAGCTTTCAGTTCCCATTTTTTGCAGTCATATGTAATGCCTTCTCTCTGGTGATGGAATCATCAAATGACACGTTTGAACTTCGTGCTTGTTTGCATTATTTAAGTAGAACATCTTCTAATTCTGGCTATTTCCATCACTAAAGTGATTTTTATTTCTGTCACAAATACTGCTTTGGGTTCTTTTGTGATTTAGGACAATAGTGCTTAAAGTGGATTCAGGAATATTTAATCTTCTTGCACTTTATGTGCAGATTTTTTCTCCACTTTTTGAGAATTTTCTGATGTTACAATCTGCTTCGCAACCCATTTGTTTTCCATTTTGGAATGGAATTAAACTGTCCTTACAGTCACAACACGTGTAATTGAAACTACTGCTTGCTCACAAAAATGCTCTCATCAATCAGCCATATATTGTTTTGTGTGTCGGTATGATATTAGAGAAATGTATATGAATGATAGTTATAAAGCGAAGGTATGATATTTAATAAATAAAGTTGAGAGTTTAGGTTGTTTACTTATAGATACTAAAAAGGGATATACTGGTTGCATCACAGTAAGTTATTGAATAACCAGGTAACATAGGCAGAACATACTGTAGTATTTAAAACACTAAACAATTTACTGGTATTATGTCCTGATGGTACCAGGATTGAGAAAAATCAACATACCAAGGAGGAATGTCCTAACCAGGTTCCACTCTATATCACTCTTGTGAACATTCAAATCTCACATTACAATATCATGTTTCCAGGCAGTTACATCATGCACTATTTTCTATCCTTCATAATATATGGAAGTAGTGAAAGAGCTAATAATGGTGTAATCACTTGTTTAAGTTGCATTTGAGTGTTGTTTTTGTGGTTCTCTTACTTATTATTAATGTAATTGTGTCTTTTTTTGTGGTTCTCTTACTTATTATTAATGTAATTGTGTCTTTTTTGTCTGAAATAGTTTTCACACAACATATAATACGTTTGCAACTGGAGGCTCAGATGGATATGTTAATATCTGGGATGGTTTCAACAAGAAAAGACTTTGCCAATTCCACCGATATGCAACATCCATTCCATCCTTGTGCTTCAGTCATGACGGTAAGCTTTTTGTTTTTAAATTAAATTCCTGTGTGTTAGATTGCATGTTTATAATCAAAACAATATTTTGGTTAGTTTGAAAAAGTACATACTACTCAAATTGGATATATATGCTAAAGGAGAGTTTATGATACTTTATAAAAGCCTAAATGAATAAGATTCAGAAAGACTTATCGTGTATCATAGCTACCCCAATTTCCAAAATTATGTTACTTTAAGGTCATATTTTCTTAAAATCTTGTTGAGAAAAGATGAATATTTGACTATCCAAAAAAAAATTATGAAAATCGATAAGAAAAAAATGTTAACAGCAGATTTGTTCAAGCATGTAATTTTTCATCCCTCTATATATTAGGTAGGCACTTTAGAAAAAGATGATCATATTGATTTAGATTTGATAACTCCCTGACCCTGATTTTCACAAAGCATTAAGAAAACATATTGACCTCCAGGTGTCACATAAGAAAACCTTCCTAAAATTTCAATAATATGATTAAGATCTTAAAAGCATAAAATATTTTCTAGACTTTGTACACTCCTTAACCCTATTAGTGCCAGTGGGCCGATCTATTGGCTGTAGGGGTATGTGCGATAAGTACCATGGGCCGATTTTTTGTTTAATAAATAATTTTTCTTAATTGTTTAGGAGATAAATAATATAAATAAAATATTTTACTTAATCTGTAAGTATTTTGAGTGTAAATAAAAAAAATGGCAATAACAAATTCATATTGATACATATTATATATATTTAAATGTGTAAATCAACAAATTCCAGGAAAAAACCCTGGTATTTTTCGTATATACCAGGTGATCGGGGCTGGCACTAAAAGGGTTAATGTTTTCTAATTTCATTGAAACTTGAAGACACTCCAATCCCTCTCCAAAGAATGGGGAATGGGTGTAAAATAAAATTACTTATGATTGAGAGTTTGTAATGAAATAACACTGCCAGATACTTAGTGATTGTGGGTAGCCTCCTCTCTGATTTCAATCCTCTGACATTCCTGCAATTTAGTGGGAAGTTAGACAGACTTCATGAAAATGGAGCAAAGCAAGTGATATACAGGTATCCCTCGTCAACCACAACGATTACGTTCGTGAAAAACCACAGTCATAAAATTACTAAGTATATGGTAGACTGGTTTCAGGTTTCATTTTCCACCAAACTATAGTAAGTATTTGTGCAACTTTATTTTTACTTGAATAATTTACATATGTATGAAGACAGAAATATTCCCTCCCACTCCTCGATAATGATCTCTCGTTGCTAATAGCTGATATCCTTATTGAAAAAGTTAAACTCAGGTTCACTTCCATTTGTTTTGAAAATTTGGAACTAAATGCACTTGATTTGTCTTTCTCTAAAATTGTTTTAGAATTAATTCCCAGGGATCAGGGTTGATTCCCAGCATAAATATTTTGTTCCTCACACTGTGTACACTATCTATGAACATGACTAATAATGAATGGATTATTTAAATATTGACTTACTTGACACACAAGTGGTTGGTCAAAACCGTGCACATGCAAGGGAAATACCCATGGTTGAGAAAGGTAGTACTCAAAAAGTGTGCTGTGGATAACCAAGTACCACAGTACACAAAACCGTGGTTGAAAAGGGAAACCTGTATAATATGTGGGATAGATTTCTAATAATATACTAATCTTTATGTAGTCATTTTTTAATTTCAATATCTGTTGATGCTATATTAATATTGATGTGAAAATGAAAAATAGTTGCAAATTTACATGATATCTGGGAATGCCAGGAAAATCTGATCATGTATAACGAATGTAAATGAATAAATGAAGCCATAATATAATGAAGTGGAACTTCATTTTTCTGTTTACTTTTTCACGCCAGAGCCCTAAACTGGTATTCAGTCCCTGTATATGAGTGTGTGACAAAATAAAGGAAAAGTGACCAAAAAGGTCATCCGTACTGGGGGATATTAGGGGATTCTGAACTGGTACTGGGGGATTCTAAATGCCTGATATATCGGTTGTTTGGCAGGAAAGGGTTAAAATGTTAATTTAAATTTCTTTTAAATTGGACTGTATTGTTCAGCAGTATGGCTTATTAGAAAAATTGACAAAATCACTGACCTCTTACTTTTTATAATTTATCCAATTCTTAGACATTTACATTGGTTCGATGCCTTATGTAGCAGAAAATATTGTCTATATAATTATCTTTTGAATGTACCCATTATTAATTTTTTAATGATGTTTCTATAAACTCTGTTATATTCATTTTCTTGGATTCTCTTTTAGGTTCTGTTCTTGCTATTGCATGCTCATACATGTATGAGCATGATGATCCACCAGAGAACATTCCAGAGGACAACATATATGTCCGATATGTGACAGACCAGGAAACCAAGCCAAAATGAGAAGATTGCTAACCTTTTGCGTTTTTCCATCATGGTTTGCGAAAAATTTTTGTGTACATTTTCACATCATGTAACAGTGACTTTTACTGAGAGTTTTAATAACTTGAAAGCCATTTTGCCTCATTTATTCATCTCATGTGTGCCACAATACATTGTTTTCCTGTGAGAAATGAGGTCAATTACTTCAAATCACCAAAGGCATGGAATTTTTTTGGTGGTTCCATTCAGACATAGAAGTTTCTAGGACACAAGCTGCTACTCCAGCCCAAGTGCAAAATGTTTGAATAGAAGAACACCTTTGTGGAGTCGTTCCATTCTTTGGTGATTGTAATTGATGTGTGACCCCCTTGAAATGTCCGTTCTTAAATGGACGTGTCAATTTCTGAAACCTTACAGAAACTAGTTTTTATTCATCAACTGTCTACTTCATTGACTCTGTGCAACAATTTTCACAACTCTTCTTGTGTTCCTCTGTCTTGTATAATTGTATCATCTGGACCCTTGTACCATTATTCATTGTGGGTTGTGACAATAAATGACTTTCTAATCCATTCCATTTTTTAATTAAACTGGTCAAAATGGCGGGGAATTTGTTTTTGTATAAACCAGCAATCTGGAGACATTAAAAAAAGTTGAAGGATTTTATTTAACAGATTAGAAGATTAATCCCTCAGTGAATTTTGGAAAGAGCTTAGCTTTTTCAATGGCTACCATAAAATACTTCCAAGGTGCACAATTCATTCATGAAAAATTTAAGTGTATCATCATCTCTCTATTAACTGCTCTAATACTAATTGCTAGATGATCTTTTTGTGTGGATTTACTATCATCCAAATATATAGGTGTTGAAATTGAAAAGAAATTCCTAAAAAGCATCAAATGGAATATAGCCCTACATGGATCAGAAATGCAGACCATTAAATGAGAATAACAGAGAAATGTGGCACTGGAAAAGAGCAGAAAAAATATCTTGGAAAGATAAAATAAGTAAGCCCAAGAAGGTCCTAAAGAAAATGTGGAAATACAAAGAGTTCTCTTTACTTGAGTCCTAACTTAAGTCAAAGGAAGAAGAGAGTTATTGGACACTGAAATGAAGAAGAGTAAACTAGCTTGGATGTATTTTTAAATGTAGCAAGTTTATTATCCATTTAGTGAAAGGAAAAAGGAGCAGAGAAATAGAAAAAGGCTAAGTTAGAATATGTGAAAACAAATTATGGAAGTTGTTGGGGAAAGAAGTTACAGGTAAACAAAAAGAATTGCAAACATGAAAAAAATACATCAGAAATAAAAATTATGGGCACCAACTAGGCATAAGGTGACCAGAAGAGAATTTTTCTGCAATTTCATTCCTATTCAGTTCTTAGCATGCACTATACTGATTTTTCATTAGTGTGCTAGAGAGATCTTTAGGATTAAGGAGAGAGGTATTTCATCTACAAGAGGTATTTTTATTTTGGTTATGAAATTATCCAGTGAATTTTATTTTTTCAGGTCATGTATTTTAAAGTTTTTGTTAAGGAACAGAATATGTGAGTGGTAATATCTAACCACTCGCATACTCTGTTCACAAGTTTTTGCTTAGAGACTGTACAACAACACTCGCGTATCAAGGTTAATTTCAGTTATGTTGTAGTACTTCTCCACAAATCATTGATAAAATCCATGATGTGGTGGTGGTTAGTGGAATTGCTTATGTTGTAGGTTTCTCAAGTGATGGGTGTATATTTTACATCAGCATTTGTGAGCATGAGAAAATGAAATAATTTTTATTTTTACAGTTATCAAATACCCAGGTTATTGCAATATAATAGAATTTTAAGTTATGTATAAATTTTTGTCTAGTGGAACCATTTGTACAAAATGTGTCCTCTAAATTTATCTCATTAGAGTTTAGTAGCATAGTCAACTTTATGGATATATTCTCTTGAGTGAAATCTACATTTTAAGTTTGAGGATCAGAATTTTTGTATTCTGTATCCTGACTCAAGACTATGTTATCCATGTTCCCTTGTTTAACAATACCTATCAATGTTTAGTGAATCACATATATAAGGGGAAGAAAAGGTGAAGTACCAGATGACTCACAAAAAATGACTTTTTGATTAGTATGTTCTCTGCAAGGAGAGGTGTATCTCTTAATTCATACAAGATATCTCCAGCAGTAGGTTTTTAAAAGATGCCAAGTTACTGTACGTACTTTTACCCATTGGTAAATGCTTTCTGACTGTACATACCCTCCACCTGCCTATTCTTGTACTATGCCTCTGCTCCTTTTCCTCAATTTATTCCCATTCTCTTTAATTTCTCCATCTTTTAAGCCCACATCCCAAATATCTAGCTATGTGGATTTTCTTTCTGCAAAGTGACTGATATTAAACTTTAGCTTTCTAGTTTTTTTGAAAACCTCATCCATTTTCTTTTCTTCTACTTAATGCTCATCACATATCTCACATATTCTACAACGTGTTCAGAAAGGTCAATAGTTATTTGGTTGATAGATTAGACAATGCTTGATTGTCTGTGTATCTACCTTAGGACATCGCTCCCTTCAACTAGAGAATCATTCTCCTCCTAAGTCTTTCTTACTTTATCCCCATCTCCTCATGTAAAATACATAAAAAAAACTAGTGCCACTAAATCCATTACAGTGTGTTCAGTACTTCACTGAAACTTTCACAATGCCAATCAAGCAAGGGGCTATAATAAAGATGAAAACACTTAGTTTTTCCAGATGAAAGATTTTTATTATATACGACCTAGGTTTCGACTTGAAAGTCATCATCAGGCCTACATATTTGCAAGTCGAAACCTAGGTCGTATATAATAAAAAATTTTCATGTGGAAAAACCAAGTGTTTTCATCATCATTATGAATCGCTTCCACAAAGTAATGCCTGAAAATACCCAATTTATCAAGGGTCTATAGTTAGTAAGATATTTTGCACTAAATGATATAAAATGATGACATAGCACATATTCAAAATAATGCAATTTTGAGATATCAGTTCAAAATGCCATGTAGTCCCAATCCGTGGGATTGTGGGAAAGATTTTTACAATTTACTAACTCTCATGCGAAAGGGAGATAAAAAAATGATTCAGATGGAAAACATTAATATTTCTTCATTATTCGAGGTCCATCTAATTTTAATTAGCACCTTATTTTCATATAAATGGTCCCCATACATGGTCCACTTTATGGGTCATGGAGCAGTTCTTACCTCAGATTTTTCAGCAGTGATGTAAATGCAACTAATTGGGACCTCATCACAGACAGGTCTTGGATCAGGAGACATGGCTACCTTGGATCAGCTTACTCTTGCTGGTGGTTGTGCTGATGACTTGCAGTTACAGCACTGTTCCTGTCTGGATCTTCATCCACACTGTCTCCAAGTGTCACCCTTCAATTATAGTTCCTGAAATTACATTTTGTCACATTGTGTAAATGTGCGTTTCAGTTTTTCGTGTAAGATTTATCCGATGAACATGTAAAGGTACTTAAACGATTGTAATGAACTGTTCATGGATAAATGTGGTATTATTGAGTAAAGAATCTATAATGAAAAGCTTGAATAATACATAGTAGCTTATGAATTAATATGGGAGTAGAGTTGTAAAGAAGAAAATGAGGTGGCATTTGGAGGGGGTGGGTGAGCCTAAGCTTGTAGCACCCTGACAGAGCGAAAGGAAGTCTAACAGAGAAATGAAATATGGTCATTTTGCACCTCTTCAAATCGTAGAAAAAACCCTATTGGACAAACAACTGCCCCGGTGGGTGTTCGAACTCGCGACCTTCAGGTTAGCCGGTCAGCGTTCTATCCTCAAGCTAACCCAGCCGGCATAAAAGGAAGATCTGGTACATCTCTCTCTATTGTCATATTTACTATTCCTTCTTGTTTCACTTTTTTATTACTTTGGTTTCCTTTTATGTTAATTTTCACACCACAAGGTTTTCCCGTTGTCTCTATTTTGTCTATCGCATGCAATCATTCCTAACTCGCTTCTATTACTGCATGATTATCTTTTAGTTCAGCATATTAATCCTCTCTTTTGCCCTCAATTGAGGATCTCTCCTGATACAGACTTCGTCCAAATTGAATAGAATGACCAATGACCTAATTCTTTCTGGTTAAATTGGTTAAAATAGAAAATAAATTTTAACTGCGGTCATTAGCCATAAATAGAAAACTACTTCAAGGTCGCCAAGTAAATTTTTTATTAACTGATAACTAATCGGTTAGTAGATAAAACATTCTTTCTTCATCTACATCATCCATTGATTTCTTCACGATTCGAAGAGAGATTTCAGTGGGCATTGATCCGCAGCGCCCTCAGTTTTCGAATCGCACGTGAGACCCTTACTTCGACGCGTGTGGAGAGATGTACTCTCTCGGGGAGGGGTTGACTTTTTTTCTCCCTCATCTCCCGTCGTCCCCCGCACTCGACGAATCGCGGTGTGGGCGGAGTCCGACAAGCGCCAACCGACGCCACCACTCTACGGACTCCGCCTTCGAATAAATTTGTCGGAGAAAATTTGTCGAAGGGATTGTTGAGGCCGTCAGGCCATCAGAGTCTCCAGCCGCCCGCTCGGTTTTCCGTATCGCCATGCATACTGTGCACACGAAAAGGGGCGAAGTTTATTTTGCCCTCGGCTAATTCCCAAGAGGAGAAAAATAACTCTTTGGCGTTGTGGATTCCTCCATCATTCTAGGGGGGGGGTGGTGGTGGGGTTGGGGCCTCTGGGCGAGATCGGAGGAGAAGGGCGAACATAGGGCGGTAAAATGCACACGGTGTTTGGTTAAGGGTCTCTAAAAGGATTGGCGTGTCGTGTGTGTGTTGGGGGGGTGGGGGGAGTTGAAGAGGGCCATTGTGGAGTGTAACGACTGGGGAAGATTGTGTTTGTCCAGAGGGAATGACTGGACCACCTTGTGCGGTCTAGGGTGGGGGAAGGTGGTAGTGGAGGAAGAGAGACAGGCTCTTAGGAGTTGCTCATTTTTCGGCTCGACCGCACGCCAAACGAGGCTTGAAACGGCTCTCCTCAGTCACACCGGTGTGGTAGGGGAAGGGGGGGAGGTGTGCAGGGGGAGGACGGTCGAGGCGGTGGGGAGTCGATATACCGAGTGTTTGCCATCATCTCGCTTGGTTGCACTGAAATGGGACCGCTGGAAAAATCATACCGACTATAACCCTCCAGTTTGGCACGCAGAGGGGAGGGGTGGTGGAGAGAGAGGGTGGGGGGGACATGTGGTTGTGTTCGGAAGCCGCGTGGAAGATGGGCGTCCGCGCATACGGCGACGCCTCCTTTCCTTTTGAAACTTGAGTGGCACACCGCACCGGTGCAGGGATATGTTATGGACCACAACGTGGGGTGGAATGGACGGAGAATCGTTTTTCTCTGAATCCTTGATATTTACCAAGCGGCACTCCGTCAAAATTCTTTATTAATTGGCACTCATTATTGCTCTAGGTAGTTCGTTGATTGGTGAGGTTTTGGATATATCCTAAAAACAACTGCTGTGTATCTTGTGAAGAACTTTTGCAAAGCACTACGTAAATCTTTTTTTCTTACACCGTTGAACATTTTTCCTCCGTTCACCTTTTACTTAACCTTACGTACTTAATCTTTAATTTACATACTTAATTATTAATTTAACCTTACATACTTAAATTATCTTAGACTTTTTCCCGGTAGTTCCATAACCTCCCTTAACATCTCTGAAACTTCTTCATTGGTATTCCAAATCGTGCATGTCATTTTCCTCAACTTTAAAACAAACAGTAAATTCAATCCTTTGTACGTATATTTCTACAATATTAAACAGAACACCACCGGTTTCGGCTATCATCGTCATCATCGGGTGTATAAAGGCTGGATTTGTCAATGCCAATGTCGGTTTATGGCGATTGTCGTCAAAACAGGTCATTTTCTGTTTAATGTTGTAGAAATATATTCAATATTGATGTTAATATTATTTTATTATGGAATTCCTACAAGTTACGGCCTCCTCGGTGAATTTTATTTTTCAAAATTTTCCACATCCACTTCCAAAAATCCTCAGATAAATGCTGGCTCATCCTGCTCGCTCATCGTTAGATAAAATGTAACGAAATTTTAATTTTCTTAGAAATTCTTTATTTAATCTTCAATACCGTCCCATTCAAAGTAGTCTACCTGAATTATTATTATTTTTGTTTTTTTAGGGTACGTTGACGGATGTGATAATTTAGCACCTATTTAAATCATAGAAAAAACCCTGTTGGACAAACACAATAGCCATGCCCTAGGCGGGACTTGATTCCGCGATCATTGAATTAGTCGGCGAGTGGGTTAATCCCAGGCTACCCCGGTCGGCAGTCTCCCTGTGATACTGTGCACTTATGCCAAGCACTTCGAGTTGAATTAACAATAATAGTGTTAAGCCTGGAGATTGGGCTGCGATTTATTCTTTACCTCATCTAATTTTGAAAAGCGAAGTCCTTTGAGATTTACCATTTTAAGCTCTGGGAAATAAGAACAATACAGGGAGCCAAGCCTAGAGAATAGAGTGGCAGGAGCATCACAAAGGCTACAGCATCACAAAGAAATTACTTCGTTGACATAAGTTCATTTCTTAAATTAGTTACAGAATTTTCATAAAGGAAATGTTTAGCATCACTAAGCTGAGATTTTGGCATACGTAAAATTCATGTAATATCTTTAAAAGTGTGAATGTAGTGCATGACTTGATTAAAAGATAATTCAAAATAATCCGGATGGGATAGCACGAGCTGTGGCCCATTTTTCACAAGTGGACAAAAAGTCCTTAATGCGCAATACACTCCGCATCTGGCATTAAACTCCATATCCATCCCACCTCCTGCTCCATTACTACAAAGTAAAATGAGTAAGCAGTTGTAAAAAATAAAAGCCGGCCTCCTCTGCCGACGGGATATCATAGGATGATGCACTTGAATCGAATTTCATTAAAAGCGACATCTAATCCTTAGAGAGGAGTGAGATGGGGGGGGGGAGGGAGAATGAAAAGATGCATGCGTGCACACGCAAAATCAAATAATACCACTCCCTTCCCCCTCTTGACCAGATCCAGGGTTGAAAAGACGAGTCAAAACCCGGGGTGATATTGAGGGCGATTTTGTTTTCTTTGCCGGTGCGAGAACGGACGTTGACGGTATTTCTGCTGCAATCGACCTTAAAAGTCGACGAGGGGACAAAAGGAGGAGGGGACGGGAGACATCAATGGGCGAATGATGAGGGGTGG
>WURS02011233.1:0-12350 GCA_011762765.2 Rhinocypha anisoptera | reverse complement strand
ACATAGATGGAGAATATGTTTGCTTTTCTCTAAATAATTCAGGGAATTGTTGTATTATTTTTACTGGAATAAATTTCCAACCCCCGCTCTCGGATGTCAGAAGAAGCGTGGAAGTTCGCGAATAGCTCCCGCGCAGGTGGCAGCCGAGTTTCTAAACGATTGCAATCGTTTCGATTGCTTTCGATCGCTCGAACTCTTGATGACTGCGGTATTCCACTACGTGATTGCAATCTCTTTGATCGGAAGCTGTGCCGACCGGGTTAGCCTGGTGGGTAGCATGCTTATCGGCTAACACAATGGTCGCGGGTTCGAATCCCTCACAGGGAAAGGTCGTTGTGTTAGTCCCGATGGTTTTTTTTTCTCTGACGTGAAGATGTGCGAAATGACCATAACCGTCGAAGCACCCTATAAACGAAAAATACTACTGCTACTACTGATTGGAAACGGGCATTGCTAAAACTTCGTCAAAAACATAAGGTTTTTAGTCTACGGAGCGTTTAAAAAAAATGAACATCTTATGCCCGCAAACTATTGAGCCAGATTGGGTCCTGCATACGCTCCCGGTCGCAGGGAGATAGAAAATTTCCAAATTCGTTCGGAACACTCTCAATCCCGCCCCTTCCACCACTTCTTGTATGCGATTATTCTGATAGATCGCAGTCGTATGGCGGAATATGGCCTCGGCGCGAATCGTGTTTCAAACAGTTTCTGAAGGCAGGCAGGCCACCGTCAGCCGACGCGTGTTCTCTTTCTTCCGGGTTCCCTCAGCCGTGTTCGTTGGCTCTTTAGGGAGGCGGCGGTGGCGCTTTCGCCGGTATTCCAGTCGGCGTCACATCGGTTCCAAGGTGTCGTCGATGGAAAGCCGACGCACGCGGTGGCGGTGGAACCCGGAAGAAATGAGGGGATCTCGGCGGGGATCCGCCGACCTCTCCCGCGGGAGCGTGGAACTAACGAAGATTGGAACTCACCGCCCCCCCTCGATGCGATCCCCCGTGGGACCAAATTGATGATTTCTTGCGTGTCATCGGGATGGGGCGGTAAGCGAGCGTCCAGGAATTGCGTGTTTCCCCCAATTTGTGGGCGAACACAATAGTAGTGCCATTGTCGCGCAGGGGCGAGGGTGTGTGGGCGGCGTCGGCGTGGGTGCATTCGTTAGTGGGGGTGGTGGTGGTGTCGTGGGAAGTGGAGACCGGAAGTTGGGTAATAGCTCATCGCACGAAAGACATCGGCTGTAGATATGGGCATTGGAGACGTGTGCAACCAGTGTGCGACTGTCTATGGGAGGGAGGCTGCGGAGGAGAGCGAGGGGCCGGGGGCAGGGCGAGAGGAAAAATCCCCGAGCAATGAATGGGGCCGAAGTGTCCCACATCCCCCAACAACGGCGGAAACATGACATCATCGTGAAGTCAGGTAAGGGGAACGCACCAGTGTAAAGAAGCGACCTACAAACGGTCACCTATATGCAACGAAAGGGAAAAAGAGCGTAAACACGGGTTCGTTTCAACTTAAGGTCTTTTAATTGGGCGTATAAATCGCGTGCTCACTCGTCCGACGTGAAATTAAATGACTGGAAAAATGTTCAATGGGAGGGGAGTAGATCTTAAATTTTAAACATCCCATCCGGAAAATGCGAAGATTCCATGTTTCGTAAAACATGATGTGACGAAACCATCTCCTAGTTTGAGGCGGAAGTTAATGAACACCACCACGTTATTCTACAGAGTGATTGAGCAGAGCAAACACTTTCCCCATTCGCGCCATGCTCTACAAACTGGAATCATTGCACTCCTTGAGTCGGTTAATTGACTAAGAAATAACTAATGGCCCACCTAGTTTACCACAAAAAAATTACCCATAGGTTTGAACTTCCTTCGCGTGCGGAAAATTGTGCACCATTAATCTCTTTCACTGGTACCGCCATAATAATGTGATTAGGAAGGAATCAATTTTAAAATAGTAAAAAGTTTTACTATAAAATAGTTAAATGAACATCGAAATGAGTTAATTTACGATACCGAAATTTCAATCGTAGCAAGGAATCAATGACATCAGACATAAGCATCTGTTTTACTATTAAGAAAGCAAAAAGCAAGCGTAGATAGCCAATTAACCGTGTAAGGTAAATCAAGTGGTTAAAATGCATATAAAAGGGTAATATTACCGAGAAAATTAAGAGGGAATAATATGACAAATTAATCATGCTCGTACGTAGTGCATATACCTCGTTCAATTCTTGTACGTTTCGAACTTCCATTCCAATTTCGATTCCATAAATGACCTAAGCCGGGATTTAAAATTCAAGAAGCCTGAGTTCAAATCCAGGCATATATATATATATATCTACCTCAAAGCTTGAAGACGAGCTGAAATGCTCTAAATATAGCGTAAGTTTTAACTGTGCCGTTCTTTTTCTGTGTGTTCCTGTCCGTCTCCTGTCTATCTTCTACACATTATATATATATATATGCAATATATAATATATCTATATCTATATAAGTTTAAGTATACCGTATCTATACACGTTTTTCTTTTATTTTTACGAGGTTAAACAGTGTACAAAAAAATGCATGAACTTTTAACTCAATCTGGAGTGTCAAGAGATCATTAATTTCTCCCCAACAACTCCCCTATACAAAGGCATCTTAACATTTCCTTTACACCTATTGGCAAATATTTTTTAACCAGAGGAAAATGATTCAATCACTATTGCATTGGTAACCTGGACAAGGTGTAGTGATGTTTCCGCTCTGGTTGCCAAGGATCATAATTAAAACAACAAGAAAGTCTTACTGAAGCTATGTGTGCCAAAGGTTTCCCTTCCACCAATCAATATTCTGTTTTCATTATCTTTTCCGATTCTCTCAGCGACACTGAGGAACAGAATATGTAGCATGGAGTCTAAATATACAGAAAATTGATACTTCCATGGTGTTTAAGAAAGAATTGCTTTTTTTCGAATTCAAGGGACGTTACTGCCACATACCTCGATCGAGAAACACTTAAAATGTAAATCGTATGCTAGAGTAATGCAATTCATTTGCAAAATGGATAAGGAATAAGGGAATTCATGGGGAAAAATTCTAATCACGTGATGAGGTGAGGAAATAAAATCATTACAGAAGCGCAGTATTAGTACCAAAGGATTGTCGAAAAACTATGGAGGAATTTCGAGGCCTGATAGACAAAGGAAAGTAAAAAAAAATTCTATGTAAAGTCTGCAGATAACTGCGAGGCCTAAAGATTTGACTTGAGGAGGACTTTGACCAATGAATTCCCAGCTTTGATTGTAAAATAATCCTGTAAATTTTTAAAGGGTAACACTGGAGCGCTAGAGTAATAAGAGAATGAAAAATTTACTTTATGAAGACTTGAAAAATCTTAAGATAATGTCGAGAAAAGTATGTGGGGATTCAAAAAAGAATGACTTCTGAGACCATTCATTTTCACTGTGGGGAAATTTTTTTACTCCAAAAAATTTCGAAACCATTTGCCAAGCATTGGAGCGGGTTCGATAAGATGACCGTATGCACAAAATAATGAGACTGAAGTAATGAGAGACAAATAAAATATCTAGTACTGGCAAGCTCTAGAATGAATCAACATTAAAAGAACATTCGGTGGCACACTGCGCAGCGGCTCATCATTATGGAAGCATACCGTAGATCTGACTGGTGTGCCAAACAAACGAGGACTATTTTCTCAGTGGTTAGCGGGCTGAAAAGTTCTCAAGGGGTATTCAGCCCAGGCGGCTTGGAGAACAAGGGTACCACACACGAAGGAGAAGGTGGCCGCTGTGACAGTTACATAAACAACACGTAACACCCCAGTGCCCTAAAATTGTCCTTTTGGAAGACCCCGGCGGATTAAGAGCATTCGGTCGGAAAGTAGAAGATGCGATTCTCACGGCCTTTTTTTCTTTTCTTCTCCACGCTTGTAGAGCGACGGAGGGGAAGGAAGAAGTGCGGGTGTAGGAAGAAGGAGGAGGGGGGAGAGAAGAGGGGAGAGGGCGACGGCAGTGGGATAGGAGGGAGGGAGCAGAGTAGTGACGGAATGAAGGGGATCGAGGGTGGGTAGCGGATCTCAATGGAAGCGACGCTAGAGGCGAGGAATTGAGCACGACCTTCCCTCAAAGAGGTTTCTCACGGGTGAGGTGGTTTTATGTATTTACTTAAGTCGTAAATAGAGGGCACTCCCGAAGTACCGGAAATCAAACATTATACGGGAAAGGTGTTCCTCAGGTGGAGTACGAGGATACGGAAAGCACAAGTTTAGGTTAAGTGGTGGGAAAAATCAAGAGGGGGTACCAGGCATCCAGTTACGAAAACACCAATCGGTTTCCATTTCGTCGATGGCATTCGTCATGAGAGATTTAAACCGATTCCTGAACATTTGGGTAATAAGAGCAGGCGGATAAGCCCATGAGTAGAAAGGATTTTTGAGAATAGCTTCCAGGGTTCGGCGCGTGAGGGTGCCTTCAAGTCTTCAATCGTCGAACGGCGTCAGCACTAGCAGCTCATAGAGCACCGCAGTAGCTGCTGAGAGCCATTAATGGCGGAAAGCGGCGTGCAGGTCCTCAGCAGATGAATGAATTCTGGAGTGGAAAGGAAACTCGAAGAGGAGAAATCCTTTACCGGCGTAGAATCGATTAGAATCGGAAACGTAACTGAATCGGAATGGGAACTGAATTGAATCGGAAAGTAAACGAATCGAATCATGATCGAATCACAATAATCGGGAATCGTATTTAAATAATCGATTTCCGAGTAAAGCGAATCGGAATCGCCCATCTCTACTCAACAGCCCTGATGACGACCCTTGAGTCGAGAGTCGAAACGGCCAAAATGAAGGTTCCTGGCACGGTGGAAAACCCGAGAAAGCTATTCATAAACAAATACATCTTTTTTCGTTGTCTTGCTTCAGACAAAAGATATGAGGGCTAGACGATGGAAATAATTTATTAATGCATTCTCTGTTTCACGTTTCGCAAATAATCTTCGGGAGAAGAAAAAGTGGACGTCGTCGAGTCAAAAGAGAGTCGGCGAGAGGAGATGAAGGAAAAAAAACCTCGTCGGGAGACAGGAAGGAGCACGAGAAGGAATTCCAGGGACAGGGAAGTTCTCGAGGAGGGACGCTAACGGTGGCCGAGGCAAGCGGAATAATAAATCGGTCGCGACGTGACTTAATCACGCGCTTTCTTTCCAGGGATCGATTTCCGTCGTAATAACTCTGGACCAACCAAGCGATAACGCTCGCGATGAACTTAAGTGGAACAGAGTTAGATGGAAATGAAATTTGTAAAGTGGCACGCAATTTTGGGCTTAATGAGATCAAAAAGCTATCAACGATGAGTGGAAGTTAAAAGGAAGGAAGATAAAAAATAGATACCCGGAACAAGCACTAATTATTAATGTTATATATAATATTAATAATTATCGTAATAATACGGATAACATAAAACCCAGGCACGTATGTCTAACCAACATATACGTATAAAAGTTAAAAAAACGATATTAATTTACAAAACAACTCAAGTCCTTCAGTTTATGGCCCAAGAAACGTAATAGAAGGAAAAATATATTGCAGCGTGAGGCATAATTCTGTTGCGATATGAATTTTTAATTATTTTCCGAGAGGTAAAAAAGAATATTTTTTCTTATAAGAATTCTCTTATTATTCTAGAGTCACTTTTCTAATTCTTGTTTTGGTATATTTTTACGGTAACAGGCAATTTACGACGCGAATCTTTCCGAAAAATTAGTTTTAGACAAACAGTGAGTCTATGCCCTGGACGGGTTTCGAACTTTGGGTTAGCCGACGAGAACTCTAAATATTCCGAAGATGAAAAAGTAATAATAATGTATATTTGTATTAGTTAATGCTATGACAATGCTTAAACTGATTTCAAGGTTACAATGAATCAAGAATAAAAGTAAGAATATATTTATTTGGTCCAAAAATTAAAAACTTTAACTGCCAAATTCAGTTACGATCATATTAAATTACCCAATAAGTTACTGGGTAGAAAATTTAGTATTTCACACAAATATCAAAAGGTAAAAAATATGTTATAGGAAATGAAAACTAGAACACTACCTAGAATTTCATTGATATTTTGTTTCTAGGAACTACTTATATCAACTCATTGGCGTCACACTGTACCTGAAAATGACGTTTCTTCTACTTCTACTTCTAAGCATTACCCTGAAAACCGCCGCAAGGGCGTGTGGCAGGGGGTGAGCCACCACCAAACATTCACATTCACTCGAAAATGCAAATGTTAAGAAACGCATTGCACTCAGAATGAAACACCCCGTATTCAAAATAAAATAGTAGAACATCGTCCACAACATGCGAGACAATGTTAGACTTCTCACTACAATCATACATGAAAACAACTACAAATACCGTCACAATATAGTCAAGGTCCAAAAGGGAGCTCTTCTCCTTCTAAATTATAAACATACTTTCACGCATAACTAACCCGTTTATGCTTACCCAGAAATAAAATATCTGTGAAAAAATATATATTTTATTAAGGTTTCAATTACCTGTGAATATGAATTTCTGAATATTTAAGCCAACAACCATGGAGTATATTGAAAATTGGTCTTGGGAATCCATTATTTTGAAGTAGTAAACTTAAAAATTAACTGACTAGTTGCGAAGAACGCATATGTTGAGTGGTGCGCATCAGAGCGTTAACTCTTCCATCTTTCACCCCTAAATTAGTACTAGTTAATGGGTTAAAAACTGCGCTGTACTCTTAAATAATTTATAATTACCTACGTCACAAAACCTAATCATATTAGATTCTCATTTTACCCAAATGAAGCGTTTTTGTTCTTAAATTCTTATTTATTCAGAGGAATAATACTATTATTACATAATTCCGTTTTACTCTAGACCGTTATACAAAGTCTCATATATGAAGTGATATTTTCATGGCAGAAGGCATAGGATACGGGAAATCAGAGTTATTATTGCGCAGAGAAAGACATTCGACTAAGCAAATTGCAGCTAAGCTAGCTTGGCAACTAAGTCGTCTGCAAAAAAAATCCCTTTTTCCTGTACCCGAGACACTTACCATGATTGATGAACAAAGTCCCAATTAAAATTTATATGGAGCATTCATCTATTTCACGTGCATTCATTAAAGTTTGTACACACTCATGAAAGAAAAGGTTACTTCACGATTTCCGCTGTTGTATGGCATTGTTCTCAAATCTGCTTTGAATCTCAGCGATATTTTCGTTGAAAAGTCGAATCACGTTAAGGTTTTTACCAAGAACAGAAAGTCAGTGCCTTAGTGCACAGTTTTACCAAGGGGGTTTCTTACTGCCAAATAGAATTGAAGTCTGTGAGTCACGACCTTCCTTCGACAGTGAATAAATGAACATCCACAAATCTCTTACAAGGACCGCGAGAGCCCACGTCCTTCGCTCCTGCCTTCTCTTACCCATCCTCACTCCTCAAAGGAATCCATTGGTTCCAAGGGCGGGCACGAATTGTGGTCGGCGCGGCATGCCTACGGAATAAGAACTAGACAAACAGGGATGATACTGCGAGGACTAGTGAGGAAAATTATGATAACTGGAAAACCTTGAAAATGTGGAATTTTCATGAGAAGAGACGGTAATTTTTTAAGGTATCGAGAAAATGTGTGAACAATAAATATTAATATAGAAAAGTTTCTTTCAATGGCTACATAGAAAAATGGAATGCCACTGCCATTTATGAGAGCGTCTTTATGGGAGACACTGGACTCGATTCCTTAAAAAGTGTATCACCAAAGGAAATGTAGAAAATATTGTCGATTCAATTCTTAATTCTATATCTGGGGCCCAGGGCAAACGAACTGCCCCCTTGGTAAACCTTAAGGTCGGTTTGACAAGTGACGGTAGACCTCAACTAATACAAAGCCCAATGGTGCAGCGTGAGAAAATTCGCACATCAGCGCAGGGGGGCAGATCCTATCCATCTGCCGTCTGCGGTTTCCCAGGACGATCTGATACTCAGTAAATCACTCAGCTTTCGTTTTTTAGCTGGTGTCTAGAGGCATCGCGGGGCCTTGAACCCGTGACTCCCGTTCAGCTGCCAAGCAATTTACCTACTGGGTTACCACGACCACACACATACGATATATATATATACACACACAAATAGAAAGAAATACTTAAAAGACTCACATTGGGGAGAAATATTTCGGAGATGGATTCCCCTTCGTCGGTCTGGGAGAATTGGCCTCCTCCCAGACCGACATCTTCTCCATATATATCATATATATATATATATATATAGCACGCTTCAACACGATATTAAGGAGGTGCGGTGTTCGAGTCCCGGCTGAGGATAAAACTTTTTCTCATATGAATTTGTCGGTTTCCATCAAATTTTTTAAACCACATTGTGTGTTCGTCCTTTTATGTGTTCCAACCCCATTCCTTATTTACCATTATTGAATGTGATATATATATATATATATGTGTGTATATATACACGTATATGTATATATATGTGTATATGCATATATATATATCTATATATACAGTGAAACTTGTCTTAAGCGAAACCTTTGGGGACCACGACATTTTTTCGGATAGGACAGGTAACCGCTTATCGCAGGGTCAGCCATTAGTGCGAGGGAATTACGCCATTATTACACGGCCGTATGAAAAGGGGTGTCGGATGATAAATAGGAAACAATTATAGAAGCGCAATTTCTGATAAATAAAGAAAAACATATTTTTTAAATTTTACTAACATAAAAATATAATTACAGTGAAACTTATCTTGGGCGGAACCTGTGAGAACCACGACATTTTTTCCGGATAAGATATGTTTCCGCATAGTACAGGTTCCGTTTAAGACAAGTTTAAGTGGTCGAACACTTAATGTGGTAAGGAAGATGGAAACTCGATAATTAATAAAAGAGGAAAAAGTTTTTTCCTCAGCCGGGACTCCCAATTTCCCGTCGGGCATGTTATTTCAAAAAACTTGGGGCGGTGAAACTTACCGCTTTAATCAGGGAAGGACCTGAAAGAAACCATAATACGACAGCAGAAAACGTTTTCGTCATAAAATTGAAGAATGGCTATTTGACCAGGTGGAGAAACGGACAAAGGCAGGAACAACTCGGTCTGATAAAAGAAAGAGATTCCATTTGGAAGGAATGAATAAGATTTGATCAAAGAGAAGGCCGAAAAGAACAAAACTCCACCAGACATGGTCAAAAGAGAAAGACAAAAACAAAAAAAAACGCCTTCAATATTTTACTTCGTATGATGCAACAGGACCATCACGTACATAAAATAAGATATATTGAAGAATGTGACCAAAGAAAAAAATTATTACGCCCACCGGGTTAGCCTGGTGGGAAGCAGGTTCCCCAGTTAACCCAAAGGTCGCGGGTCTGAGTCCCTCCCAGGGCATGGGTGTTGTGTTTGTCCAGTTGGGTTTTTTTCCTATGACTTGAAGAGGTGCGAAATAACCATAGCCTTCGGAGCACCCTATAAACATTAGTACTACTACTACTGAAAATCAATGCCTAGGTGATAAGCAGCTCAACGCTAGATAAGGCAGATGAACTAGGGATTCAGTGAGATTAATGGAGGATTAACAGAAAGCAGTAAACATAATGATTGTGTATTTTACTTATGTGTACTTGTATGTGTGTATACTTTCGAGAACTCGTTTTACAACGTAATGTGGCCTCCATTTTATTGAAAATAGGAGTGGACTGAAAGGATAGGCTGAAACCTGAATATAATTCAGGCCGTGCAAGTAAGGAGTAATGTCAGCTGGCTAATAACCCGGATGTGAGAAGTAAGTCCTCTGTCATCAGTGCTTCTTGTATTCACTCCATCGCAAAAGAAGCATTGGGAATCTCTGGAACCAGAAGTTAAAGTGGGTGGAGACAGTTGGATCGGCCAAAACTAGTCTGTAATTCAGACAAAAGGCAGCATACCTTGTTGAGCGGTTGATGTAGGAGATTTATGACGAAACTGCGGGAAAACGATTTTATGAGATTTCCCAGAGGAAGGACCAGGTTGGGAGCACACTATGACTAGGCATTGAAAGGAAAAGGCTGAAAGATGTGAAAAGCTCACCTTGTAATGGAGCATTGGTTATTTCTGAAAATTGGTCTTTGAAGAAGGGAGATGAGTGTAGGTTGGTGGCTTTCGTAGTGATGATAGCGGAGAAAAAAATCGCTTCGCCTCGCTTCTGAATGCTGCAACAAAAGTGAAATCTTGGGTCACGAAATGCTCCACCTATAGTATAGCCGGTAATATATGGCCGCAAGACGGTCGTATATTAGAGGCATTTTGAGAGGTGGGTGTGGTGAGGAATGGAGAAGGTAAAGTTGACGGAGAGCGAAAAAAAGTGGAGCGCTATGCATGGTACAATTCCCTTAGGGAAATACGAAGAATGCTGAACGGATGGATGATAGAAATACTTGGATCTCTGGTGTGTTGACTATTGATAAGAGGGTAGAATATTGTGCGTTCGGAGTGGAAGTAAGAGAGGGATAAGTATTTTAGGTGGAATGATGGAGGGTAGGGAGTATGCAGAGTAGAAGTGAGATTTATCAAAATGCCCATATCGCACAACATTTCTTTTTGAGTGGACCAGAATCATCCAGAAACAGCTTCAAAAAATCGTCACCTATGCGTACGCTAACTTTTTTAAGTGTAAGGTTCAGGAAATGGCCAATCATTGAGTAGAAAGTTTTTCTTTCCAAAACATATTTATAAGCTCTATATTTTTTATGAATAAAGGGTAATCTACCGGTTAAGGTAGGTTTTTGATAGCATTAGCTTATATTGGCCACGTAACATCTAACTTAAATGCCTGTAGATCTTCATACTTCCTACCCCCTATCATTCTCTCTAAAATCCCTATTTTCTTCCTACCCCTACCCCGCTTACCCATTTATTCTAGCCTCTATTACAATCCTCTACAACCTATTGCCTCTGAGTACCCCTTGCCGACCGGGTTAGTCTGGTGGATAGCATTCTCGCCGGCTAACCCAAAGGTCGCGGGTTCAAATCCCGCCCAGGGCATGGATGATGTGTTTGTCCAGATGGGTTTTTCTATGAATTGAAGAGGTGTGAAATGACCATAACAGTCGAAGCACCCTATAAACAAAAATACTACTACACTGTTGCCTCTGGTGAGTCACAGACCACACGTGGATGGAACGTATGCCATTCTTCAATATTATTCCATGAAAGTGTGGAGTCACGCGATATCGTGGGACCAATGAAACTTAGTTACCAATCGTTTACATTTTGGCTACGAAACATGCCTTCCCTACACGGGAAAATGTGTCATACATAAAGAAATACTGTGCTCCGGCTTGGTGTACAAATTATCCTCGAAGTTAATAAAAATCCTAACTTTTCTCTTCTCCCTCCTCGAGATAGATTGTAGAACGGATAGATTTCAAATGTCATTCTTCCTTCATAGGTTAGAGATAAAAATGAACATGGTCAAAGAGTTAACTAGAAAAAGGTAGTGTATATATTTTGTAATTATTTTGCAGGCCTGTTAAATTATATGTAGTTTGACATCGTTCCCGCATGATGAACGTGAATAATATATGTTTTATCATGAAATTTATTAAGTTTATTAAAATTTATTAAGTTTCGAATGTGCCACCTTTTATTATTATTTCAGTTTTATATATTTCAAAATATTTTACAGTTATGTATCTTCATAAACATCATTAACGTAGAATTTAACCCTAAGGTCGGTTTGATAAGTGAAGATAGATAGCACGTCTAGATAGATAGAAGATAGATAGCTCACCTAGTACCAAACCAAATGGTGCGCCGCGGCATGTGAAAACTCACACGTCAGAAGAGGGGGTCCAGATCCCTTCCCTCAGAAAATAACGGAGCTTGGTCTTAGCTGGAAGTAACCTGAGGCGTCACCAGGCATTGAATCCCGGAACTTAAACTTCGGATTCTCCTAATCATCAAATATTTCACGTCGGTAACTTTCTTAATTACCAGTTATAATTACACTTAAAAATTAAGAAAAACAAAGATTTAAACTAAATATGCTATATCACTGACTAAAAATGAATATATCGTATGTACTTCACAGATTTATGGAAAAGAATGACACACATTCATTTTATAATATTGGATACACAAAACTTCCATGAAATAAAGCTGGTATATGTAAACTTTATTTAAAAATGATGATTCTATGATTTAGTCTCATAATTTTGGAAGTTAGTATCAATCACAGCGGCTTGTAGTATCATAAGAGTTTATGAAATATATTTTTCGGAGAGACCAATACACAATAAGGTTAACCAGATTAGTATCTCATTGGCAGAGGTC
>WURS02011223.1:0-12351 GCA_011762765.2 Rhinocypha anisoptera | reverse complement strand
CTAGAGGGAAGTTTGAGGGGCCCAAGGGGAGGGGAGGTAGGGAGTGGGAGAGTTGGGAACGAGGGTGGGGAGGAGAGAGGGGAGAGGAGGGAGGGGAGAGGAGGGTGGGGAGGAGGGAGGGGTAATTAATGCATTATATTGAGACCCGGTTTGATGTATATATATATATGTGCTTACGTTTATATTTCAATTTAAATTAATCCCTCGTCATTTTTAACGGGAGGTATTCCAGTAATAATAAAACTGACTGGTTTCTAATTTCTGACTGACTGACTGATTTCTAATTATTATAATTTCTGACTGACTAATAAAACTGATTTACTTTCTTATTTTACTCCTAAAGTCCCTCCATTTCTACTCTTCTGATGGCTCTATCGTTGCCATAATACATAATTCATGGAAATAATGGTAATAGAAAACGGAATAAACACCTTCGGAACCGCATGAGATATATTTATTTTTCCACTGTATGTACTCGTACCTACTCGAAAAAATACGTCGTTTCTCATTCCGTCTCTGGTGACATTAACAAAACACTCTATAGTCTTTTATTTACTTTTTTATATTTTTTTGTGTCTGTTCTGCCGCAAATCACTATTAGGTGTTTTGTTTTTATCTTCGGGTCGTACTTCTTATCGCCTCTTTTTAGTACTCCATGATGATCTTCTGATTCCCTCCACTTGTATTTGCATTGAGTTCATTTATTGTTCCTTAGTTGGAAACTTTGGAGGCGAGGAATCTTGAGTCTTCGTTATGTTTGCTATGGATTAAGCTATCGTTTGTTGAGTTCTTCGCTCCAGGTATAATGTTGTGATGTTGTGATTTGGAAAGCCTGCGAAAGAAGGCCTTTTTGACAAAAATCTGGTGAGCATGCAACTTAAACAATGACTAAATAAAGAAAATTCAGTGTGTGTGGAACTGGTGTTAGATACGTAATGAAAAAATTTTCAATTTTTCACCAATTAAAAAAAAATGTAATGGGGTCAAGGCTACGATGTCACTGAATCATCCTTAGGAGGAGATGATGTAGTGACACCGGAAGCTGCGTCGTCATAGAAATGCTAATCTGTGTGAAAATTGGTATTTTTTTCATTGTGCAGCATGCATTTTGTTACCATATTCAATCTTTTATATTTAACGTGCATTCCACTGCGGTGCTTAAATGAAATTTTCATTACATAATGAATTGCCAAACAATTTGTGGATTCGATTCCTGTTCTCTGTTAGCAAAAGTTATTTTTAAATATATTTTTTCGTGTTGTTTCAACCGCGGGGTGGAGTTATCTTTGCTTTAAATCTGATGTACTCTATTAATGACCACGCGCGGCGATCATTGATTACTTCCCGGAAGGTGTCGGGTTCGAATACGGGTGACGCTTCTCGAATTTCCCTACTAATCGTTACATGCGCAATTTTATTTAGACCTGAGGTTTCTGAGAAACCACAGGCTACACCGGGCGATCGATTACACGATCTCTCTCTTCCCTGTCTTTTGAGTTTCACGGGACGCATGTGATCAGATGAGCTTAACTGTCGCGGAGCAAACCGCCCTCCTGGTTTGAGAGGGATCTCGGAGGGCTCTCAGTGATAAAAAAAAACTAATCCGAACAAAAAAGAGAGACCAGAATGAATTCTCTGCGTTGTTTTTTTTTACAAGTCCACGTGATCTCTCCACCACTTTTATTCGTTTCCACGAATGAATCATTTGGGCATCCATTCGACTACGTGTTACTCTGAAAGCCGCCGCAAGGGGCGTGTGGTTGGGGGTGAGCCACCACCAAACATACGCTCCCACGTGCAAATGTCAGAAACTATTCACGCAGAAGGAAACTACTTGCCCGCAAAACATTCATGGAAAAATATTATTCTTATAATGTGGACAATGCCAGACTACCTATAACTATCATGCATGCAAAATAACTACAAAATATACACTCTAACTTTCGTAACTAACCCTGTGACCATGCTTATTTTGATCTCAAATCGTAGGAAGAAAAATTACATTTCATATCTATCCGTTCTACATTCTACCTCTCTGATTTTAAGTGCGTGATCTGATCCACCTTATTATGACGGGGTTTTCAATATTTCTTTAACCTCTTCATTGGAGTAATTGCCTGAAATTCACACAATAAATTTAACCGATATTTTAGCCTACGATCAACGGGTGGCTCACAGCCTAACTCCTCCAATAACATCGTTACACTGTAACGTTGATCGTTATAACATTCACAAATGTAGCTGCTGTACGGTGCACTCGATCTAGATCCAAAATTAATCTTGACTCATGATGATCCTATACACTCGTAGCATACTCAAGATGAGACCTAACAGGAGTAGAATGACAACACTCTATCACCTTCTCATTGCATTTCCCAAGTATTCTTTTTGTGAATCCTAACTTTTTATTACTAAATACTTTCGCAGCGGCCTTTAGTTATCGTAACACCTAAATATTGTACCGAGTTCACGTTTGTTTTAACAGATATTTGTATGTGTTAAGTGCTTTCGGGTGAACTACACTTCCTTCACCATTGTTCCCTCTGGGAAAACAGAGGCGCTTTGGAACCTGCAATTTTTGTGGCAGTTATTGGAGAGGGGAACTTAAAGTTACAATCATTCGTGCCTTTAAGAACTAGCCGGGTTATTTGTTTCAGGCAGGATAATGATTTATTATTAATTAAAAATTTAGGATTCACAAGAAGGGCACTAGGGAAATGTAGTGACATGGTAAAAGAGCGCCGTTACTTTTCATTAGTTAGGCCCCATATCGATTATGCCTCGGGTGTATGGGAACCTCATGAGACAGGGTTGGCTCATGAGCTGCCAGATTTGTGAACGGTTGTTACGTCTAACGTAGTACGTTTGACAACGTGTAACAAGGTTATTGGAGAAATGTAGTTGGGAGCCACTTGCAGAGCGTAGGTTGAAGAATAATTTTACAACTGAAGTTATTTTTCATTCTCCACCTAGGGCTTGGATGTGTGTTTCGTTCTTGTTATTAAAAAAAGAAAAATTTTATAGTTCCCACTGTAATTGACCTATTAGTGCTCTTTGTTGGCGGTCGAAAAAAATAAATAATAAATGAACAAGTTAAATTTATTATACAGATTTCAGAATGATCACTTCAGCGAAGCAGTGAAAAATATATTAAAGGTCCCGGCATATTACGGTAGATCAGATGACATACAAAATCAGAGAGAATACGTAGACTGTCGTGCATAGACTGTCGAACAGATAGATATAAAATGTCATTTTTTCCTCGCACGATTAGAGACCAAAATAAATGTGACCACATGATCGGAGTTAGGCTAGCTAGTGTGTATATGTATATCATCTTGCATGTTTTTAAAATTAAATGCCAATCGATTTTGTTCCCGCATGTTGTCTCACATTGAAATTTTTGCATGATAGTTGTATCTCAGCATATGTGTATTACATCTAAATATGCATGTGGGAATGAATGCCTGGTGATGGCTCACTCACCCCCTGCCACACGCCCTTGCGGCGGCTTGCGGGGTATTTCGTTGACGTACACGAATCGGAAGCAGCGTTGTAGATCGCACGGAAGCTACCCTAAGGCCGTGTGACCGGGACCAATTTATTGTCTAAAATAGCGGGGGAAAAATACGATAGTTGGGCAAAATATCGGTAAAATAATCGGGAAGGAAATTGCGCGGTATGCTCGGAATGTTGTGCTTCAATATTGGGCCTATAAGTACGCAAACAATCCACAAGAGTGAGCCATATTCGTGTATGAAAAACATGCCAGAGATTTTAACTATTTAATCATGCCTTTGATCGCTTCTGCTCGCTTAATTTTGTTTTTATTCTGTGGATACTTTATTTTATATAAGCGATCGTGGCTCTTAAACAGCTCTATTAGAAGCGTAACTAATTCTTTCGTCCACATATTTTTCTACTGAAAGCATAAATATGGAGCATACAACCGGATGTTTTTCTACGAGCTACTTTTTTCTCCATAAGGACGCGACAGGTGTGATTTCTGATTGATGATTGGCCTCCAGAAAAAAGAGCATGCTCTGATTACCAGATTGGGTTAGAAAATGAACGAGAAGTTGTGAGAATGAAATTTGCGTGGAGATTGGCATGTGTCAAAGAGACCGAAATCCAATAACCAAAGGATCGAAGGATAAATTTTGCCGTGTCACACGGGCTTCATTAGTACCAGGCTATGCATGTCAGTAATCTCCCTGACTAAAGGAGTAATGAGCATGGAGTGCTTCTCCAAGCATAAACGGATTGGAAATGGGATTGACCCTTAAGGATCCGGACGGACAGAGTTAGGAACGAGGAAGTGTACAGAAGAGCGGAGGAAATTAAGGCATTGTGGGGCACAATAAGAAAAAGAAGAACAAGGTGGATAGGACACACCCTGAGGCATAACGGGTTCGTGAAGAATATAATAGAAGGAAAAATAGAGGGGAGGGCCCCTCGAGGAAGACCGCGGGACAAATATATAGGGAAAATTATTAGAGACGTTAGAAGTGAGACCTACCAAGAAGTAAGAGAGCTAGCACTAGATAGGAAAGGATGGAGGGCTGCAGTCAACCAATCTTAGGATTGACGTACTGATGATGATGATGATCCAAAAAACCTATGGCCATATCCTAAATGAACTATATGTTGTCTCAAATTCACCCTTTACTCTTCCATTCCTTGAGTATGCCTCACAACTGGAATAGAATGAGGAATGCCACCCCACTGATAACTCCAAATAATTCACACCAAGGTATCTATAGACAGCCACATGGATTTGTTGTAAAATGACTTACATTTTGGCCAGAGTTATATGCAGAGCAAGAAAATGAAATTCCAGAATTTTTTCCTTTACTTTCTAAAAGTAAAACAAATTTCATGGAACATGATAGAACATTTTGATACAAAATAAACAGACCTTTTGCAGGAGAGCTTAATGGTTTAATTCTTTTCAGGTCTTTCTTTGCTCGAGCGCCTAATGAACAGTTGTCAACTCTACCAGAGACAGAACGAATCCTTCAACCCTCTCTTTATTACAAAGCTTGTCCGCAACTTCCGATCTCATCCAGATATATTGCTTTTGCCCAATGAGCTGTTTTATGACAATGAGCTGGAAGTAAGTTAATTTTTCAAATCTCAAAAGGTTTATCATTTGCCACATATAATTTCATCATTCAATCATATGGATGTGAATCACTCAGAATTGTTTCGTTCACATCAGATGAATTATTTTCTGGCTTAAAATATAGTGTAGTTTGTATTTTATACTTTTTCATGCCACAATTTCTGGTCTTAAATTTTATTTCACGTCTCTATCTCCTAATTTTCTGTATGGTAAAACCTGATTTTGAAATGTTATTAGAGGTTCAAATTTTTAATAATGTGAAATTACTCATATTTATTCACATAGCCCATCCATATATAATATAATTTGTGAGCATCATTGTATCTTATCAGAAAAGTAGCCCTGAATATGCTACACTTATTGCTTTTCTGTTTGCTAATTAGTCTACTACTTTTAAATGCAAATAAGAGCAACCTTTCATAATGTGACCACACACCTCTTTTGAGTATCAGTTATTACAATAATTGAGCTTTGCTTTGTTTTGCAAACTTTAAGCATAGGTGATTAACTTTAAATTAATAAGAGACATTTGTGAGCTCTGTATACTTTCTGCCTCCCTTTCCTAATATTCTGACATCTATCATACTTTATGCACACATTCAACTCCTTTCTGTTCCTTTTTCATTCTTTTCTCCATTTTTCAACCTATAACTTTCCAACCATATCCATGAAATACCCTTCATACTCTCGGAAAGGCGTGTGACAGGGTAAAAATACCCTTTCCAACCATACATTTACCTCTATGAGTTTAAACGGTGAAGCCTGTAGTAAATATAAATGGTGAACTACTATCGGGGTAAAAATTATGGATACTCAAGTTTAAACTTCAGTTACAAGGAAATGACCCAATCCATCTCAATGTGATTAATACTAAATTTTAGCCTGCTTCATGCTGATATGGTATTAGACAATTTTTTATCACCTCTTATGTTAGTCAGGTATTAACAAATGGTGTGTCCATTTTTTCAGCCTCTGGAGAAACCCTGAAATTTTAAGCCTCTGTAAAAGCATAATAGAGTTACTAATTGGCACCAAAATTTAACATTAGCTGAATTAATGATAAAGAAATGGTAATTTTTCACTGTTAAAAAATTACTTTCTTTTGATCACTGCATGGTGATCTGTCACTGCATCATCATCAGGCTTGTTTACATTGAAAAAGCTTCAGAAGACAGAAGGAAAATGCATAGTCTTTTTTTTTGTCTTGGTTGCCATGATCCCCTTAAGTGCTATCCCCACTCCCCACTCATGCAACTTTGCCACAACACATGCAACAAATAACAAATTTTGCAACACCATTCCATCACCTAGCTAGTTACTAACATTCCCCAAGAGCAAGCAAACCAAAGTCAGAAATAAATCTGTCCACAAACTTAACATTTTAGCATTACTTATTCATTCATACAATAAAGAAGAGCTTAATACAGTGCAAACATTAATTGTATACGACCACCTGATGAAAAAGAAAATGCTGTTTTACGTTTTTTACAACTTCTTTTTCTTTGATGTAAAGTGCTTTAATGGAAACCTAATGATGAAGGCTTAATCCACATAATGTTAATGTTTAATGCCAATATGTTTCTCTATTGAAGTTTTACAGAGGTTATAAATTTTAGGTTTGCTCTGCAAAACAAAAAAATTGACACCTTATTTGTTTTGGCTCAAGTAACGTTTCAAGAAAAGGCAATAAAAATATTTTTGTAATACCAGACAACCCAGCATAAAACAAACTAAAATTTGGAATCACATGCTGAGATGGATTGGGTTTCTTTCTTGTAACCTAAGGTTAAACTCGAGTGTCCATAATTTTTAGTCTGATAGTAGAGACTCCTTGTTGGGAAACTAGGCTTTCCAAGGACATGAGCTATTTTCAATTCAATAACACATACAGTAGAAGTCTGCTATAGCGAGTATAGCTTATAACGAGAGTATCACTATAGCGAGTGATCGTTTGACGTTGGTTGGTCCACGTGTTAAAACATAAGGAGTTCTGCCAGTTATTAAGAGTGGTCACACCTGCACTATATTTATAGCGAGTAGATTTTGCCATATTTGGTGTTCGGGTTGCATAAACCGCAGGATTCAAACACTCATTACATTGTCATGCCTCACGAATCTACATTGTAATGAAGACTTTAGGAGAGACTGTGGTGATTTTACGAGAGAAGACTTTGTGGTTTGATGCCAACTTTTCTGGGGAATGATTGAACAGCTTATCTTGGAATCTGTGCACCAGTCTGTAATTTCCTGGTGCTATTTCGTCCTTATAGCCAATCAATCGGAATAAAAGAACATATGAAGCTGTGAGCTAGACTTGAGGACAGTACAGGAAAAGCCCATTTGTCTGTGTTGACCTTAGCAGGACAGCCAATCTCACGACCCTCCTCTTATTTATGGAATTGTAATTGCTAGCCAGAGGTCATTCCTTATCTATGATTGTTCACGAAACGTAGCCAAAGATAATACCGATGCGTGACGTACATTAGTTAGGAATGCATGACTTTTGGTGACAATATTTTAAAATCTTTTTAATGAAATGATCTATTTTTAATGCATTTGCGGATGGATTGATACAACTACTTCATGGCTCATTTTTGCCCACTTTTGGTGCCATTATAAATGCTGAAAGAGGTGAATTTAAATGATCATCGGCTATAACGAGTGTGTTCTATAATGAAAGATTTTTCGTTATTTATCAGCCCTTGTTATAGCAGACTTCTACTGAAATAATATAACTATTATATAAATAAAATATTAAAAAGATTCAACTGAAAAATACCAGATGACCCTTTGGTTTAAGTTAACCAGCATTATTACCATTCTGAAGGCTGGGTACAAGTTTGTATTTATTACTAGAGTTGTGTTGGTGGACACTTTCCGCTGTAGAGAAAGAACTAAGACATCAAAAATCATAGACTTTATCCACAGGCATAATATTGGACACAGTAAAACTTTCTCATATTAAAGCACGCAAAACAGTTTACACGGGACTAGAAATTGAGCACTCTAGCCACAGGACCAAGTCTCCAAATTGAAAATTACCAAGCAATTATAGTAATGATAATAGACTAGATAAAGGTGAATAAATTTCTGTTTCTACCTCATGCCTAAGCTGCTTTATCTTTTCCTGGGCTAATTTTAGCACCCCTCTATGCCTTCACATACCCATTTCTTTTTCTGATACTGGACTGCCTCATTGCAGTTGTACTTTTTATTTTTAAACATTGCACTATTTTATATTTTAAAATTAATTCATTATTTAAAACAATGCTACAATCATTGTTAGATTTCATCCTACCTTCTTGTCTCTTACGCAACCCCATATTCTCAATTTTTTTGGTGAATTCCAAGAAATTTAATCTTAAATTAATATGCCACAGGTCAAATCAAGTGGTTTCTGGAAAAAAGAAAGAAATTTGACATGTGTAGTTCTGGTCGCTTGAGCTGGGAAAGGGTTAAGCAATCATTTATTTTCATTAATTTGTTTTCAATCGCCTACTAACGGTACTTATAGGTAAATTGCACTGGGCACCACAACATTTTCAATAACAAGGATGAAACACACATCCATGCCCTAGGTGTAGAGTGAAAAATCCACCTAGTTGGGATTCAAACCTGCGACCTCCGGGTTGGCAGACAAAGATGTTACCACGGCACCACTGAGGCCAGTACGAGCAACAACACAGCATTCTTAACTATAATACATAGAAACCTAATTGATATTTTGATGATTTCAAATTAAAATGAGATATTTTCAATTTTTAGACTGATATAAAAATAAACATGGATTAATTGGGAAATTATAGTGTTTCAGACAAGTTGAAGTCCAAGTTAGTATCCTCTATCTTAATTCTTTCATATTTTAGAGATTGTATGTTTCTAACATTACATGGCATAATTCCCATTTGTACTCATTACTTTGTATGTAAAAAAATGAATCCCTCTGTACTTGAACATACGTGAATTCTTAAGGTTTTCAATTTTTTCAACACTCACCAAACAAATCTTCTCTTGAAATTTCAGATCTATAGCTCAAGTAGAATTCCCCAGGAATTTGTATCAATATGGCAGTGAGTGATAATTGGTCCACTTGACACTGGCATATTTAATTAATTATGTGGTCATTCCAAGAGTTCCTTTAGTGAAAGACCTAGGTGTATTTTTTTGCAATGCCCTGACATGCAGTGATCATATTGAACATATTGTAACAAAATCAATGTGCAATTTAGCTTTAATCTGTAGGTTAGTTTCGGATGCTCTAAATATTTACTTGTTAAATGTTTTTTACTCCTCACTAGTCCGTCCAATTCTTGAATACAACTCCATGATCAGTAGCTCATATTACAAGACTTACAATAATCATATTGAGCAAGTACAAAATAGGTTATTTAGAATGATGAACTTTAACGCTGGTTATGTCATTAAGCAAACCCCGTACATGGAAACTATGTTAATATTAGAAATTCACTCTTTTTCAGTCAGAAGAAACTTAAACAATCTGATGTTTTTATATAAATTTTGTAATAATAAATTGTGCTCTACCTTTTGTCTGGATTATGTAAGTATTAACTGCTTGGCTACTCCTACAAGAAGATCTAGTTTCTTTTATGTTAAATGTTGTAGAAATAATATAACTTTTCAAAATTTTCAAAACAGAATGATGAAAATATATAGTAGAATGTCTAATGAAATAGAGATGGATAGCTTTCTGATGTTTTGATAAAAGAAAAATGTTAAATTATTTAATGACTCCAATATCAAATTGGTAAATGAAAAAGAATTTCTTTTTGTTATTATCATGTATTTAAATCTTTGTGAAATGTGTTACCCCATGAAATAAACTAAATTTGAAAATTCTCTTTAATGTGATCCCATGTGTGTTCCATATGGATGATGTGAATTCAGGCCTTTCAGGAGTGTCTAATGATAACTTGGAAGCACTTATTAATGTGTGTGACAATTAATTAATGCCCTTTGCCATTTCTAATTTATTATATGGAGTTCATTTATCATTGATGATATATTCATATAAATTTTCAAATGTAATCACTTCAATGCATTTTTTAATCTCATGGCATTAGGCTGTGGTGATGAGTTATTTCCAATTATGCAGCTTCATGTCATATGCAGAATTGGTCATTATTATGGGAGTAATATTTTTCATTTGCCTTTATGGGTTTCCAAACATTTTTTTCTCTTTTTTAAGAGATTATTTATACGTGTCCTAGGTCAGCAAATGAGGCAGAACACAAATCTAACTTCCTTAGCATCCAAGTTACCCATTCAGCATTTGGAACTTATAATTAAGGAATTCTGATCTACTGACTTAAACGATGATTAGATAAACAGGCACTGGGACCAGTGTAGGGTCACAAAGTTCTTGTCGGAGCATGATGGTTAGTTATTTCTTTGAATGTGTCTAAAGCATTTTGTTTGTTAAGTTTCTGTGCATTTCGATAAAAGGTGTCAAGGTTGTCTACAAAGCATGTTTTGGGAAACCAAATTTCTGTAATATTTTAGGGAATAGTCAGTATGCATGACATTGCTTAAGCAGCAGAGCAGAGTTTTACGTGAATATGAAATTTTATTTGGTCCCTCTGCTGTTGGTTTATCTGATATTCCAGCAAGCTAAGATGAAGAGAAGAACAAAAGCAAAACCTATTGTTATATTCTAGTTAAGAGCAAAAACTCAAAAACTGAAAAGATACTCCTCTTATGATTAGTGTAAGTTTATCTGATAAAGGTGAAAAGGAAGATTCTAATGATGTCTCATAGCTACAGGGGTGGATGTTTTTTTTCAGGATTGTGACAAAATTCAGTTTTTTCGCATAGGACATTGGCCTAACCTAATGTTGTCAGCAACCAATCTGCACTTTTCCTCTTCTCAGTCCTTCCCGAGAGCACGTGATGTGATGTTCTCTGTTTGAAATAGCAGCTGGTAATTTACGAGGGAATGGAATGAATATTTTCAGACATGGAGGAAAAAGTGTGTGAAGATGTAATAATCAAGGTAAGTAAAAATTTCTCATGTCCGCTAGGCCTGACGTCAATATGCAATGGTAAATGTGGGGACATGATTTCATATCATGATTATTTTATAATACCATCGTAAAATGTTTATGGTTTTACGTAAAATGTTAATCCTATATTCATTTATTTATTTATTTATGAGCAGCAACCCATTTACAGAAAAGAGAATTACAAAAGATGACACACAATTAAAAACAGCAAAAAACTGTGTGTCTTAACATATAAAACAAGAAAGAGACAGAAATTAAAATACCTTCCAATGAACATATAAGAATGAATTATAAGATTAGTAAATATTCTTTTTCAAAAGTTTTTTAACAGTAAATAGCCTCATAATAAAAAAGTCAACATCAAGAGGGAGCAGATATGCCTCACGAGAAATCCTTACCATTGGACTATTGTACAAGTAATTAGTCCTTGAGAAGATCCTTTGGAAGCTATCCCTTTTTGTTTGTGTATTGGTGTTAGAGATTCAAAAAGGTATCAACCCTAAAAGGTTTGGGGAAGATATTTAATTATTAATAATTTTATAGAGGAATAATATATCTGATTGAATTTGTCTACTATGCAATGTTCTCAGGTCCATTGCTTTATAAACTTCTTAATATTATACCATTTTTGGGTCAATACCATATTTATATGTGCATATTCTAACAAAAAGCCTAAGACTCTTTTCTAATCTACATTTATGACTCTCGTAGTAGGGACTGGTCAATCCATGTTTTGGAATTTGCTAAAAAAATGGCTATTGGTATTTACATGATTAAAAAGTTAGCTCCCATCATCTCAGTTCAAACACTCATTGCACTCTACTATGCAAAGGTACATGCTCACTTTGCTAATGGGATTATATTCTGGGGAGGCACAAATATTTCATCTAAAGTTTTCTCAATACAAAGACAAGCCATAAAAGCAGTAAATGGATAACCTATCCACATCCCTGGAAAACCCCTTTTCTCTCTCCACAAAGTACTAACCCTGCCCTCTGTTTATATAATCTCATGTGCCATTTTTGTAAAAAATTAACCTCATCGCTTTCCCAATAATACCAGTATCCATAATCATAACACTCCCGGCAAAAATAATATCCGTCATAACCAACTCTCGTACACTCTTTTTCTGAATGGCCCACATCACTCAGCTTCTGTCATTTATAACAAAATCCTATTAAATATTAGAGACATTAATTCAATACC
>WURS02011222.1:0-28375 GCA_011762765.2 Rhinocypha anisoptera | reverse complement strand
CATGCATGTATGCCTCGATCGATGAGTCAGCGGGCATGCAACCTGAGAGAGAGAGAGAGAGAGAGAGAGAGAGAGGTGACTGGAAAACAACAATTGAGTTGGCTCGCATCCTGACTCAGTGGATCAGGATCTGAGGAGAGATAAGAGCAACAGCTGGCAAAGATGGTGTGGCGAGCTGTTCCCATGGTAGGGACAGCTCATCGTAGTGCACCCATAAGGTGACGTCATCTGTGGATGAGGTGTCGTGGTGATTGCAAGTTGCAATGCGCGCCGCGAATCACTACTGCGCGGTTAGGCAGACCGAGTGGCAGAGTTGGTGTGGAAGTATACAAGTATAGACGGTATAGACGGCGCTCACCGATTGTGTTGTTGTGGGCCAAGCAACCAACACCCAGACCTGTATTTGCGTTATCATCACCCTCCACCATAGTCATCGATTTGGTTGAGCCGTTATTGGACTGCCATCCACTCCTAATCTCTCAGTTATTCATCACTCTGTACCAGTTACTGGGGAGATCTGTCGCTAAACAGTCGCAGCGTCCTAGAGTGACATTTGCCCACATTCTGGCTTTGTTGCATTATATTTCCTTTTGTGTTTCCTGGTGTTATTGAATATTACACGACTAATTGAATACTTTCAAAATGGAATATTTGATATTGATTCCGATGAAAAAGGCGTATGAATTAGACCTGGTGAAGTACTTAAAAGTTGCAATCAATACGCAGTATGGTAACGTAGACGATAAAACAAAAGAATGTCTTGAGTCACTGAATCGAATGCGTAACAATGCCACTTCCAAGACAATCGATACACGACAAGAACATAGTTTGGATATCATTGAGAAGTAAGTTCTTATTTTGTTATACTTTTGTTAAAGTATTTTTCTGACAGATACTATGATCAAGTGGTGCTGTTGAGCAACAAATTGCCTCAAGCTGACATTCCGTTTAAATGGAAAGATGCTTTTGAAAAAGGGGGATATCTCTTTTCTTCTGGCTCTCTCACGGTCTCCAATTTGGGTTACGAGAAGATATGTCTTTTGTTCAATATCGGTGCATTGATGAGCAATCTTGGTGCCTACTATGGCAAGGAGGGCTCGTTTAATGATCAGTCGTTGAAGCAGGCAATCAAGCATTTTCAAGGTGCTGCTGGCATCTTTCAGGCTTTAAAGCACACCACTTGTTCTTCAGCTAATACAAATGATTTGACTTTTGATCTTCAGAGTGAAGTACTTAATCTCCTTCAGCACATTATGTTGGCCCAAGCTCAAGAAGCTTTCTTCTTTAAAGCTAGCAATGACAACATGAAGGAACACTCGATTGCCAAAGTAGCTGCCCAGTGTGAAGAGTTTTACGGCGAAGTATACAAGCTTATTCAGACAATCAATTACAGTAACAAAATTAGCATTGCCGAATGGGTTGAGGTTTTTAACATGAAACAGCACGCTTATGCTGGAGTCGCGGAGTACTATCAAGCTGTGGTAGCTCAGCAGAAGAAAGAATTTGGCGAGCAGATTACTCGTCTCACCAAAGCTCTAGAGCATCTCAAGTCGATCGAGTCAAAGCTTACCATTCCCATGGCTAACAAGTTCAAAGAAATTACCAGTAAGGCTACTCAATTACTCGAGGAAGTGAAACGAGACAACGATTTTATATACCATGCCAAGGTTCCTGATCACAAGACATTGCCAGCGATTAGCAAAGCAATGTTGGCCAAGCCTACCGATTTGCCCAACCGCTACCTACCAGCTGAGCCGGATTTATTCCAACATCTACTTCCTTTTGGAATGCACCAGTCTATTCAAAAGCTTGAGCATCGTAAGCAAGAAGTGGTGAATAGCGAGATTGCCAGTCTTCGTGAGATGACGCAAACGTTGAATGCTATTCTGGCTTCACTCAACTTGCCTGCGGCTATAGAAGATACCAAAGGAGTTGAAGTGCCTAAGTCGCTTCGTGAAAAGGCTGCTGAAGTGAGAGAAAAGGGTGGCGTCAACGAGATCGAACGACTTATCAGCGAATTGCCCGATCTTCTACAACGTAACCGAGAAATTCTCGATGAGATTGAACGATCCCTCATTTCCGAAGAAGAGAGTGACACCAATCTCAAAAGTCAATTCAAAGACCGGTGGACACGAACCCCTTCGGCTAAGCTTAATCAAACCTGGCGAGATCACATTGCTAAGTATAGATGTATTATTCAGAAAGCTATTGAAGCAGATAACAAGCTTAAAGCAAACTATCAAGCTAATATTGATAAGATGCGACTGTTGTCCAGCCCATCAGATAATGCGCTAACCTCGGCCATTCCTTCAAGCAACACTAGCAGTGCCAACTTTGATGAGTCTGCTGTTAACAAACTCAAACAGCTTATGGTTCAGGTTGAGTCTCTGAAGAAAGAACGTGAAGATTTGGAAACAGAGGTCAAGAATATTGAATTCGAAGAGCTTAAGAGTAAGTTTATGAATTCACTAAGCCTTCATACTGGTGTGGATGAATCATCGCTTACCACTGAAACCATTGGCGAGTTCTATGGTTCTCTTCAGAAGAGAGTTCGCGAAAGTCAGGAAAAGCAAGAGAAACTGATTGAGGAGATTCGACGTGCCAATGAGCAATTCACTTCGCAAAGAGGCAACGGTGGCAATAAGCGAGACCAGTTTATGAAAGAACTTGCCGCCGCTTATGAATCTTTCATTCAACTAAACTCTAATCTCAAAGAAGGTACCAAGTTTTACAATGACCTCACCCAGTTGTTGGTCAATCTACAGGTCAAAGTAAACGATTTCTGCTTTGCTCGCAAGGCTGAACGGGAAGAGTTGTGCAAAGATTTGCAGAATGAGATAGTAGGTCGTGCCAACGACCCAGTGCCAGCTGCGCCTACTTACCAAAAACCAGAGCCTGTTGCATCAGTGCCGCCTGCAGCTCCGATTACGCCTGCCACTGTCGCCGTTCCTCCAACTACCACAACTTACCCACCGGGTCAACCTCCTTACCCGGCTTATCCGTACCCGACACAACCGGCACCTTACAACTACTATCCACCTCCACCGATGCCTTCTGGTTATAATCCATACATGATGCCACAAAGTATGTTTTTACTTGATAATATATGTGTGATATATCAAATCATTTTCTTATTTGACAGCCGCCTACTATCCTCCCTCTTACTATCCAGGACAACCGGGCCAGCCAGGCTATCCCGGATACCCGCAACCGCCACAATCATGACTCACTAACAGCGATTGCGGCATTATTTGTCTATTGGCGAGCAGTGTCTAGACAAACCACAATGCATGGTCATCTACACGATCGGTGCCTTTCGCTTTTTTGTTATTTATAAGAACTTAAATGTATTTATTATTCTATATATTATACCAGAATTCAAATTTCTTATTTTAAAATAAATGCTTTATTGGTTCTAATATCTACTTATATCCAAAGTGAGCACACCTTTGTCTTGTAACAGAAATGGCGTGGGAGAGATTTAATCAAATCAAATAATAATAAAAATGACGATATTTACAAGATGGCACTAGATGAATGAGACAGAGACTGCAAAATGCAGTCAAGTTGTACAAGGAAAAGAGAAGCTCGGGCTTCGAGATGAAAAGGCTTGATTTGGCTAGAGGAAAAATGAAAGTAGTTGAGCAGAGCTGGGTTATGACTGCCAGTGTGCCACTACTGTTCGATTCTTGCTCGAGGTGATAGATTGAGCTGATATGCACCATTGTTAGTGAGCTTGCACCGTAACCGTAACTAGGACTGCAGTGCTCTGTTATACAGTTCAGGCAGGTTGGTCTGGTTGTACCCCGTCACTTTTTGCATCAAACTTAACTTTGGATTGTCACCAGGCTTCGTTTTGGTGTGCCACACAAGAATCTGCATTAACCAGACAGTTATTGGAAATGGCTCAATCAAATATACTTCAAGACATCACAAAAGAGTCAACTCACCTCAGTACAATTCTTAGCTTTAGGCTCCAGTTGCCAGATCTTGACACCGAGACTTTTCAGAAAATAATCCTCCTCGTAACCTACTTTATAAGGCATAGTGGCTTTTTTATTGCTTAAAAAGAACTGAAGGTTAACAGCGAAGCCAGCCATATCAACAGCAAACTTTCTTCGTCCAATGAACGGATCATGAAATCCAATTATTTTGCCAGTTTTCTGGCTTACGATTGGAGTTGAGAGGCCAAGTGTAGAGATGAGGCCTACTGGGAACATAGAGACCACTTGGGTGTTACGCATTTCCTCGAATAAGCGAATATCGTAGGCGTTGTCGTCGTCGGCGAAGTAAATCACCCCCAATTGGGAGGTGCCTTGGTAGTTCTCACGTAACCATTCAAACGCTTTGAGTCGGTTAGAAACTCCCCGTCCGCTACGCTTGTCCATGTGAGTGGGTGGTCGCGGGCCTAACAAATGCACGTACGGAATATTTGTGCGTTCAAGCAAATCCTCCACAGACCTAAGTCAATTCAATTTGTTTAGAAAAGAAAGTTAAAGTGCCGCAATATGACTTACTTAGACTCGTTGTGTGCGTCTTCAACTACAATCCAGAAGACATCAGGCACTAGTCGGAGAGTTTGCGCAAGACGCGTCATGTCGGCCATTTGAGTTGGTCGAGTATAGGTTGGCGTGATCAAGAAAATGATAGTTCGATTCACAATGTACAGTGGTTTGTTGGGCACAAAAGAAGCATGTTGCGGCAAAGAGCTATCAGGACTGGAGCCGCTATCACAGACACAAGACTGCTTGGGATTATCACCAGTAGATGAGCCGTGCTCAGGCTCTATTTGTAATGACAACGAAATGGGATTGGCACCACCACCGGACTCTGCCGATGATGACGACGAACTGCTTGATCGACTTGGCGAGTCCGTGTAATAATCCGTAGTATAGTCACCAGAAATACCTGTTAAATCATCCAAAGTAATTAGTACGATATTTTTGCAATTCGAGTAAATGCATGGACAAACAGGAAGTACCAGCTTGGTAACATTTTTCATTTATTAACAACTAGTAGTCCAATAATTGTTTTGCTAGGGCTAAAGCCTTATATTGCATAGTCACGTCTGTCATGGGAAAACTTGTGTGTCCTGTCAATTTAACCACTGGCTTAATCACCACAATCAAACGTGACCACTGGGGTTGATTAAAAAATTCAATTCAAGTTAGATTTGAGTGATCAATCCAAATCACACCTGGTTCGAATAAAACGTAATGTACTCAAATGCGCTTACTAGCAAGTGGATTCAAAACCGTTAATAATCGTCACCATGTTAACAAAATCCTCCCGAGACCAAACAGATAAAAGCCATTTCAAACCAACTTCATTTGTTGTAATGGTTATCATTCATTTGCCATATGCTCAGGCTAATTATTTATTTATAACTGAGCAATGAGATGACAACGCGATAAAGAGCTGTGAGAAGTGCGATCCAGATGATAAGACCAAACCTAGACAAGCAAATAGTAATTTGAAACCAATACATACCTGAGAAATGTGTCAAATAGTGATTACAGACTGCAAATTCTGATGCAACTAATCGAACAGGTATGATTGAAAACCATAGCCAATTATAGCGGGTTAAAGACGATAAAAGACACCCCGTAAAGCGGAACGTAAGTATTGATGATAAAATATAATTTAAACTATTTAAAGTTTTTGAGATGACCAGTTTGTGGTCGATTTCCGTCTTTTGCTCCGGTGTCTGGTACAATTAACTCATCAAACAAACCGATTAACTTTTCATTTTCACTTTCTCTCTTTCTCTGGCAACAATAAATCGAGTTGAATCGATGAATGGCAAGACATAATCAAGATGGCGAGTGATTGACGGGACTAGAGTAAGCGGTTGGACCAAGGATGGCGTCAGAGGCAAGATCGATCGGCCACACAGCGGGCGTCGAGGCGGCTTCTCGCTCTAGTGCCGACGCCCATTGTCCACTGGCCAAGCTCCAAACGAGAACATGTGCCGCCGATCCAATCAACGCACACAGAGCAAGCGCGCAAATTAATCGCACTAAAACGATTGTGCTATTTGCATTCAGAGCATTGCTAGTAGTGGCCAGAGATCGAGAGTGGCCAGAGATCAGGCCACTCGGGCGCTATGAGTTAGCGAGCTAGTCAAAGACAACCATCGGTAGTGTGGAGTGAGATCGGTTGCCAACCACAAGGTGTCAATTAGGTGTCTAGTTTGAGAGACTGTTGGTGATTCTCCGCCTTCATTCACGCATACATGGCTATAAACATTACTACTCAATCTACATTCCTAGAACTGGCATATTGTCATCAAAATGACGTCAGGTCTAGTGAAAAATACACTCCAACAAAGGATGGACAAAGCACTGGAAGTCATATATGAGACAACTTACTTGGTTTGGAGTGTAGAATCAAGAAGATAAATGGAATGCCGAGAAGAGCACCCAGCAAAGACCTGGGATTTATTCGTAACTTGAACATATTGAACACTTGTAATGTCGATGAATAATGAATAAAAGGTTGGCAAGAAAACGTGTAGCAAGAGCCTCCCTTTCACGAATAGACCATATTAAAGACATCAGCGCGATAATCTTGTGCTGGCTAATCAATCCATGGCCAATACTTCTCACCAATAACAAGTTGAAGCGTAGAAAACAAACCAACAGCTAAGATGATCAGTTTGGCAAGACAAATCTGTCGAAAAAGACGAATCGTGTTAGCAACATGTGAGCACTAAGTATAACGAGCGCCTAGCCAACCAAATGCTATGTTTAAATAAGACTTCTTTGTGTACTATGTAAGCAAGCGAGATTAGAACAGAGCATTAGGGCACGAGAACATGTGAGATTATCAGTTGATTGTTGCTGCACCCAGACCATGAGTGGAGAGAGGATGAGATACTCAGAACAAAGACATTATGAGGTGACAATTGCAAGTGTGAAAGTGAACATTTAGTGGTGATGAGAAGTGCCACACGATGACATGTAAGAAACGGCACTACCGAGTTGAGGGAGGATACAACTAAAGCTACCCAACTTAGCTCCATCCTTGGCCTCCGCTTGGAGCACACCCACTGCCTCAACCGGACTTAGAAGGATAGTTGCGATTTTGCAACGATAACGTCTACGCCAAGTAGACAAGCGTAAAAACTGATGGAACGATGAGACTAAAGAAATTGCTCGACCAAATATGGTCTCTCCAAACAGTAGAAGGAGTTGTCAGAAAAATGTCTTGATATAATTATTAGTTTTGATTTGGCAAGTGTTCGAATTGAATAAAATGTGTGCAATGAGCAAAAAGCATGTTCGATGAAACTAACTTTGCTCTCATTGTCTTGTGTTTGAACAACATTGGTGAACGATGCAACAGGCAGCTGGCACCCAGTCAATCGTGATTGCACTAGCCATAAGACCAAGTGACATGAGAATTCATTTGTCATCGCAACCTAAAGTGCTTTTGTCATCCATGCCAAATGATCTCGAAGGGGGCGAAGGACAGTCTTGTGCCCATAGACCAGGGTGGTAGCTTCTAAGTTAAGTTAGTAATAAAGAGTCAGTTACTTCTAGCACTTATACTCACATTAATATATTGTATAGTATAGTATAGTATATAAAGCAATTAAAAATGATAATCCGATGAAATAAAAAGACTCCAAAACAAGGGATCATAAGCCATAAATAAAGTACATGCGCGCATTTTGGTCAAATTATTAACCAATAAACTAGCTAGAAGTAAATGTGTCAATGTGAGAGATACAATTTGAGTGGCGTGACCGGAACTTTATTTACAAAAGCCACCAGAAAATTATGAAAACATTAATATCCGGGTAAACTTTTATTACTATCGCTATTGAATAAAAGATAATTGCTCGGGCTAAAAGTAAGTAAAAAGGATCTCCGGCAAAAGTCAATTGCCACCGATTGCGTCAAGAGGAGGGTCTGATGAGGGAGAGAACACGCAAGGTGCAGCGGGCAGACCGGTCTGGCTGGCCTAGTTGCCATCTAGTACCCACTGGTAACCACCAGCCGGGTCTGCTTGGTCAGTCATTTCTAGCTCTTTGCTGCGTTTCACTTTCATTTGTGCACAAGCCCTACTTCAAATAGAGAGATTACATACACGCAAAAAAAGCCGTATAATGAAAGTATGGCCTTAGGTTTGGGCACGCGAGCTTCATTGTGTCGCCGAACAGAATGAGACTACCAAAGACACCACGACAGAAATGAGATGTCTCGAATCGTGTCACATAGAAAATCCTAACAGATATTAAAAAATGACAGAAAAGACTAAATTACCGACAGGTACGGAGGTGACGAGGTAGTGGCACTAGTGGCATTGCACAGCTACTTGTCTGAATACAAAGTATTTCTCTCACGCGCCTCTATTGCCGTGGATGGTCAAGTGTGCATCAGAGAAGACGCTAATCGCATCTCAATGCATTGTGACGATCGCAGACACTTCAAGCTGTTTCAAGAACATCTCTTGTTTTGTTACCCCAAACGATGGAGAAGGTTAGAGAGGATGCGTCGTAGTCATGTCTACGCATCACGTGGCGCTCATCACACTTGGTGATCTAGTGCCAACACAAGTAACGAGCATTAGCGATGAAAAGTGTAATGGCAAAATGGTAGTGTTACCAAGCTGTAACATTGCAAGTTTTTTGAAGAGAGTCGAGTAACGAAGTTGTAAAAAAGATGTACTAAGAACTGGGTATTGGCGAAGCAGTTGTCCACTTTCTCACAATTGTCACACACAAGGTTGCATTGTAGAAAGTGAGTGTGGTGTAGTCGATATTCACCACTGATGATAGTGGCAATTGTCTAGCCGCTCAATGAAGCCAATGGCACTAAAACGGGGTAGTGTGATAAGATCGATTTCCTCCTCACTTAGAAACAAACCGAAGGACGAGTCAGTGGACGACGTCCGATTGAATTACGATACAATTCGAGTTATAGAGCGCTATCTGGTGGTCTACATTTTGCGACACAGAAAACATGTGACTTGATAAGATCTGCTCTTGAAGTAGTACTCCAACTAGGTGTGGTAGTGTCACAATGTCTAGGTAACTCTGTCCACTCGTTTTGTAAACTATAGACCAAAGTGCAGATAAATACAATCAAAGCATTCCCTATCCAGAATCTCTCAAGGTCGGCTAAACAGTACAGGCACATTACCATTTGAATAAGGCCATGTCCCTGCCCACTTGCTTGTGATTCAGTAGAACTGATAAGCAACAAGAATAGTAAGCGCAAAGTGCTTACCTTTAATGATGTCGTTTCGTAATAGACACTGGCCCCGTGATATACCAGACACTACAACAGTGACCGTTGCTGCTACTTGAATGTATTCAATGTGATACTGAAGTTAACTTGGAACCGCAGTGATTCGATGATGAACAAGTTGATTTATCAAACCAGCAACATTTGAGATAAGCAGAACTACAAGAAACTGGCACGATCGATCGAGGCACAATCAGCTGATCACCATCACCAAGACTAGCAAAAGACGACTTGGTGTGAAGTGCACCAATCAGTTGGTGGGAAGTTGACGAGATGACGTCAGAGGTACACCAAAAAGGGCGATCAGGCCTGTCTGGCACAAGGGCGTCCCCGGTCGATACACCAGACATCTGGAACTGCCGGCACTGTTTGTCTGGCGTACATATCAATCAAATATATTATTTTTGCTAGTGACCTGTTCAGCTCTATTTCTGTGATTGCCGGTGTCGTAGGAGAAAACCACAGAGAAACGTGCAACAGAGCTCATTGGAACTGAACGATAGACTATGACAAAGATCCAGACTGTATCACATGGTGATGGTGTAGTGGGGGGCACACTTTGACAGATGATAGAACAAGCCTACTCCCTCATTTAGGAAGTAATATTGTGGATGCTCTGCACAACAATGGTGCCGTGGATGAGTAATGCGATGGACCGACTGGCAGAGAGCACCAATGCGATCTACAGACAGTGGTGCACTGATCGTGCTCCCCACTCGGCAAGCATGCCAAAGTGGGTGGTGCACTTGTTCGGCTGGCCACTGGCTTTCCATGTGATACACCAAGTGAGCGTGTGCGCAGCGATACTGGACTGACTGCCCTCCACGCTTCCCGCCAATCCACTGCTGCGCGCTAGCTAGATTAACCCAGCAGACGGAACTCTCTCTCTCTCTCTCTCTCTCTCTCTCTCTCTCTCTCTCTGCTTGGTCGTCTGGCAGTGCGAGCAGCACTGCACTTGGGCGCTCATCTACCTCAGGTTCATGTGAAGTGTCTAACCAGAATCAGTCATGCAGTCGATAAATCAATAAATGACTGACCAGCATCACAGGATGCGCTATTTGTACCTACTATTAGCACTCTATAGCAGCAATTTCCACCTGTACATGCTCATAAACGATTGCACTTTTCGTGGCAAACATTTCAGTCAGTCATTTCGATCAACTCGAGTGTGGCTATCAGAAGGAAAGATGGACGCAACGCAAGCAGAAGACAAAGACATCACAAGCAGTATTCATGCAATACCGCCTTAATCAGAGTTCAAACGGATAACTCTTCTTGATCAACGCAGCTTGTTTGCTTAATAATAATTTTAATGATGATATGGTCACTGCCCGAAAAGAGGTGCAGTTGATAAAAATCGCCTTGCTAAATCGACCAATGACACCGAATTAATATAGCATGTAATACTTTGGGTGCAGATAATTCATGCAAAAAAAGAATCCCATTAATTCTGAAAGCAATCAAGCAAATACATGCCAAACATGTAATTTAATTGGAATTCGGTTGGACAAATTCCTTAAGAAAAGGCTTAACCTCTTCTTCGATCCGGAGCATCCACCGGTTTGCCCCTGACTGCTCAATGGATGTCAATAGCCCGTGAAATGATCAAACCGGTACATGGTTGCATCGATTCCGTGAACAATGGTCACTAATTGCAGGCATTAGTCTACTCCATTTGCTCCTGTCTACATTTAACCCACCGATGACTGCTAGCTAGTGTGCATCAAGTCTTTGAACACTGAATACAAGCAACGAGGAAGTAATAATAATCGTCTTTGCTGTTAGTGTCAAAGTTAAGGCGATTTACACATTCAGTGTAAAATTATCGCAAAATGTCGTAAATCATTATTAAGTGTACCAATCTAATTGAAAAATATGTGACAAAAGTTAGAATTCTCTGCACTAGGTTACCTATACATTCGTACTATACATAAACCGGAAAATGAAGCAATAACAGAAAACAAGTTCGGGAGTTGACAGGAGAGTAAATTGGCAGCGTTCATCGCACTACATCAACACCGCCATATTGCCCACCCGACGCGTGTTTATAATTAATATTAATTTGACTAGTCGTCTAGCGTTTCCACCCCGTTGTAACCTGTTTTTTATTTCTAAATATTGATACCCCGTGCGCAAAAGTGCAATTTCTTCTTATAAATAGATTATGGTTTGTTTAGAAACGGCACTTCCGGAATCAAATTCTGAAATAATAGATACATCTCGCATTTATAAACAATAGTAACAACATCAAAAATGACAAACAATAATAGATTTTAAAAAAATACATTATTTACCTGTACACATGAAAGTCTGCTGCTTACTTTCAGTTTTAAATAGATTGCAGAGCAAAGTTATGAAAAACTAGATACTGATGCTCGCATAAGAAAGTCTAGTCTCTACCGAGAGAGTCTCTCTAAAACTAACAACTGGTGATTATTGTGTCTCAAGAAAGAGTAATGGTCATGGTGAACATGTGTGATAATTCGTAACGACGAGGAAGACAAACTTAAATAGAAAAAATGCTGCGTGAGTGAAGCTGGCGCGTGTTTTTTTCCAACATCAAGGCGTAAGCAATGACAAAGCCAAATGACTCACGCTTGTCAGCATCATTGGCTGTGGGAACAATGATTCAATCAACTTTGGCCATTCTTGGCTCACACACTCACTACCACGAGTTGACTTTACTCTTCACATCTTCTACCATAAAGGCGACACCTAATGGGTTAGCGTAGATGCAGTGGTGCCTCACTTTTAACCATTCATTCTCAACTATTGTCAATCTATCGCACAATGCTGCATTTGTCATCTGCATCCAACCTCGCGAATCACTTTTTATTATGCTTTACTTTTCAATCATTAAATCATATTTTACAATATTCTTATGCACTGGATAACACTGTTAGCTACAGAAAATGACTATAAATGTCAAATCGGAGTTAATTAGTTAATCCACCAGTCTCTCTTAGGGTCAGCATAAAGTGGTAGTTTAATTATATTCAAATAGAGTTTGAACAAGCCAAATGAATAAAAAATTAGCCTATAGTATTTGTGGTATGTTTTCTTCCTTTTGAAAACCCTCAATGCATATGCATTTTATATTGACAAAACTAGGGTTGTATAAGAATAGATGGTTTAAAGTAAGTTATGTTGATTCAACTAGAGTTATAACTTATAAGGTTAGAGATGAATTAAAGAGATTAGAATTGATTAACCCTAAGTTTACCTAGGTAAGTTTCCCTTAGATTTTAAAAGTATTTTTCTCTAAGGGGGACAGATGATTACAGCTCAAAGTTGGAGAGTAAGAGAATAAGTAATATAAAAAACATTGTGCATTTTATGAATAGAAATTGTTTTTATATATAGTAAAATAATGACAATCTATCTATTATCTATTGATAAGATAAAAAGAGGCTGTGATAAGGTTCTGTTTTGTTGTTTCATAATTATGGTTATTATTAGCTAATTATATTAGTCATAATTGTTTTTAGAATTTTGTATAAAATTTGTTTAAAAAATAAACTCACAAAAAAGAATAATCTAACTTTAAAGTTACGGTATGTAATTCAATTTTAAACTTACGTTTTTATAACAAAACAATAAATGACTTGATTGTTTTTTTCGAATGTGTTCCTTAAAATAAGAAACAAATCCAAGTTTAAATGTATACAAATCAATGCAGCGATGCGCCGATTTAAGTAAACGATCTTTGCTTGTTCGAACTCAAGGAACTTGATTGTGACACGTATACACAGCATATAATAATGTGCATAACCTATCATTAAATTATTTGTGTTTAATAAATTTATACATCTCTCAGTTGCTCAACCGGCACAGTCAGCGTTGCTTTAAATGTTAAACTATAGGAAAAAACTACTTTCATTTCTAAGAGTGTTATTAATGATGCGAAAAGTTGAGTCAATTGACATATGCACTAAAAAAGATTAGCAGTGCGATAGCTGGCCGATAGATGTCACTAGCGACGCAGTCATATGTTTGCCAAATGTATAACAGTAATAATAAGTGTAAGCACGTTTGGAGATTCTTCGGTCTTTGGTTCGGTTTGTTGGTCTATTGAACTCGGTCAGGCCGCCTAACTTGCTTGACACTCACCAAGTGACAATCCCTTTTCTTCTCCAACTATGTCATCTCCTTCTCGCAATATCCACTTGTTCTGGTCATATCTGTGATATTGAGTGGTACTGAAAGTGAATCTGCCCCACTGGTTTAACTTAGTCAATGCTCACAGTGAGATTGTCAAACATGTTGAGACGATACCGCAGCCATGAATCGCGACATACTGAGCTGTCCAGTTTTTGTCAACAACAATACAAATGGAGGCAGATGGTCGGCCGTATTTCAGGATTGGATGCCAAACAATATCGTATAGTACGAGCGGTGCATGCCTCAGACTCGGTTAATGTGTTCCACGCGTGTCACCTCCCAACAAACCATACGGTGGTGATCAAACTCACCGATCTCGACCTTGAAGATTCTCTCGACTCAGTGATTCACGAGGCCAACACACTGCGCAAGTTACGCCACTCAAACATAGTACCATTTCTTACTGCATTCGTCTACGATAACTATCTGTGGAAGGTGGTAGCTTGCGCTGAGTATGGCTCAGTGGATCAATGGTCACGACCCAACGGATTACCAGAGATGGCGATTGCTTTTATTGTCAAAGATGTTTTATTGGCACTCAGCTACTTACACAAGAGAGGTTATTTGCGCTCCAAACTTGCCTTTCTTGTTCTTTCCATATTTTATTGACCAAATCTTTAACAGGTATTATTCATCGAGCCATTTGTGGTCCGCACATTTTAGTTAATTCGCACGGCCAGTGCATGTTGACGGGATTCAAGTACTCGACCAGTGTACTTCAAAAAGGCCGATGGCAGCCCACCATTCACCAGTATCCAAGCAACTCACTCAAGTTGCTCAACTATCTTGCACCTGAAATCTTGCAACAGAACCTGGCTGGATATAACTCCAAGTCGGACATATACAGTGTGGGAATCGTGTGCTGCGAGCTTGCCAATGGCTGCGTTCCTTTTGAGGACATCGAACTCACCGAGATGCTTCTGGACAAACTAACCGGCAGCTTTCCTCGCCCGCTTGATTCCACTTGCGATGAAATTCGTAATTTTCCGACCGATGACGAAGGTAATCGATGGTGAAGTGACCGAGTCACTCATTCACACTAACATTGGCTCCTTTGTACAGGTATGTCACTCGAAGTCAAAGAGAAATACAATCTCTACATGAGTCGAACATTCTCAGCCTCATTTCATAAATTTACCGTGGAGCAATGTCTGGAATACAACATCATTGATCGGTAAGTGTTTTGCCTTGACCTTTCATCGGTCATCAGTGAAAATTTTAATTGTCTAATTGATCTTCTCTCTGATCAAAGGCCCACAGCAGCTCAACTACTCAACCACAATTTTATTAAGCAGATCAAGAAATGTCACCAGACACTAATTGATTTATTGCAAAACTGTAATAATGAAGGTCCTCTCAAGAATACAAAATCGTCGGATAAGTGCAATTCAATTTTATCTGGTACGCAGATGAACGATTCGGGCCCTTCAGGTGTTTCCTCTAGTAATTCTCAAACTGTTGACTTGACTCACAGTTTACACAACAAATTGAGACTGAACGAATCAGACAGTCAAAGCGAGTGCTTATGGTCATTTGGTGACTAAACTCCTGATTGCAATTGTCACTTATTTTGTTTTTATTATTTTTCTTGAATTTTACGTCAAAGACATCTGTACATAACTTCTTGATCCATAACTCATTCTTACGACACTTGATTACACTGCAATAAATTTAAATTATACCTACAACTGGGTTTTGATCGAAATTCTGAGTTACACCTTGTTTTAATGAACATCTGATTTGATTTAATAACAAATCAAGGTGAGATATAATTCAAAAAATTATAAGGCAAGATATATTTATTTAGCTACAAAAAAACATCTTGGATACACAAAATAATTCAGTAAAAAAAAGTGCAAACCTAATCTGGTCTTATAAAAGTTATGATCACTTGTTAAATAAAATGTGGACAACAATGTTAGTGTGTATATTATATTAATAAAAAAAATAAATTGTCAACAAGTGACACTCATCTTGTCCTATATCAAGAGAGAAAGAGAGAGAGGAACGTGGTGCCACTGTACAGTTTGATTTGCTCGATCCTCAAACTCGTAGTAAGAAGTGCAACAGTTTCAAAACATGAATCAAAGTATCACAGCTTGAGTCTAGAAACAACACAGTCCTGTGACAGATTCGAAGAAGCCACAAGGAGGCAAAGTTTAGATCCAGATGATCTAGATCCAAAGCCCAGTGGGGGTGTGCGCGTTTAGTTGAGCTGAGAGAGAGAGAGAGGAGAGAGTGGGAAAGGCAAGAGATAGAAGCATCGATGATAATGGCCAGATAAGCTCGGTTACAGTGCGCGGCATTGAATTGCCGTGTGTGCGCCCTCAAAACAGCTCTAGTAGTTTGTTTTCGTAAACCGATATCAGTAGCATGATGGCGACGCCGACGAGGATGCCTACCAATTGCACTGTAAGCTTGACGGCGCGGCTCTTACTGGGCAAATGTGGACACGAGTCGAGTTCGGGCACCATGTCCACCAGAGAGATGTAGAGAAATGTGCCTGCAATCACGGCACTCAGCCACGCGTGCTGAATGCGTCCGAGGAAAATGCCAATGGCCATTCCAACCCAACAGATGACGGAGGCGCCAATGTTCCAAAACACTGCTCTTTTCAACTTCATTCCTGAGCGAATGATGATGGTGAAATCACCAAGCTCATGTGGTAACTCATGACAGAGTACTGCGATCGAGGTACTGATGCCTGCAAGTAAGGATCGATTAGAGAGTATTGACTTGAATGTTGGTCACAAGTACCTCCTCCAATGCCACTACCCGAGTAGGCCACACCAATGGCGAGTCCGTCAAACAAGTTGTGAACAATGTCGCCAGCGAGTACCATCAAGGCAGCACTCGGTCCTCGATGAGCTTTGTGGTGGTGGTGATGGTGGGATGCTAAGTGAATGTATCCTTCGCCATCTGGCTTGGGATATGAGATAGTCGATCGGTGGCATTCGTCATGCACTTGAAGGTCTGGCTTCTTGCCATTGATCAGGACTTCCTTCATTTCATGTTCATGCTGCTGATGATTCAATCGCTCTAGCTCAGGTTTGCACTCCGACAACAAATCAGATGGTGGACACTTTGACTCTTTCTGTAAGTAATACAAACGCTTAGTTAATAATCATAATCCGCATGTCTGATAAGCAAACAAGTAATAACTATGAAAGGCAATGAATGTAAATGAGCCAATGGTTTTACCTTAGGATCAATCGTATCACTAGGCTGATTGGCAAGATCGGTGATGATTGTAGCAAGACGTTCAAAGATGAGAAAAGAGATAATTCCGGCCAAGGCCATTAGACCGAACCAAACGGCCGAGTCTGAATGACTGTGACTGCTTTCGGTGTGGAACTCACGATGCTCTTCGTGTAGAGACTCATTGCTCGCATGGTGGTCCGAGTGTGAAGAAAAAGCCTGTCCAATGAAATCGATAGCCACCCTAGTATTGACATATCGACAAAGTGTGCCATGCTACTTACGTGAGGTAATAGATGAAGCAATGCATCTGAAGCCAGAGTTCCCACTGCTAAACCGACCAGTATTTGACTCAAGTTACTTTGGTGGTCATTTTGAAGCAAAGGCACTATTGACACCACCACCAGACCAACCAGACTTATGATCAACACTGAAACACTTCCGTACAACCAAATGATCATCATGTGCTTCTCTCAAACCAGTTCTGTCAGGTACCAAACACAAGTAGCGTTAATCAATAACACCAAACAAATCGAAAGCCAATATCAGCAATTGATATAACGCATTCTCTGGCAGCTTCAAACTTTGAAATCTTTTATATGAAAAAATGACATCGACAGGAAACAGGTCGTAGTAAAACGGGAAGGAAATCGGTTCTTTAAGGAATTTTCTGATTTGAATGCGTTGTGACAGTTTATGGTAATGAACTGTTTATTAGAGCTGAAACAATTTATTGAGGTCAAATTTTAGTTAAGTTATTCAAAATTTTGGAATTGACTTGAATGGCAACTCGAGAAGATTTAATTTAAGCAAAACTCTCCAATCACTTGATGAGCAATTAAGGATTTCAGTGATCAGTGTCAATCAAAAATAATTAAACCCAAATATGGTATGCAGTGAAGATGATGGGTTAGCCAACAGGGAACAGAATGTAAAAGTGATAGCGAGATGGCGCGAGCGAAGTCGAGAGATGTCGGTCGCAGTTGATAGCCGGTGCTCGAATGCACAAAGTTGCAGAGTCGCAGCGTGACCAACACTGAGATGGCTTGCGCACGAGACACCGACGATCGCGATCGGGTGGCACTCGCAGTGACACACACACACACACACACACTCGCCCGACTCGGCACGCACAGACTACTGCCAGCATGCAGCTGAATCGGCTACTGCTTCTCCCTCAGTCGGCTTCACACCAGCACAGTGTTGAGCACACCACTAACTCTGGCTCCTACGGTACCAGGCGCATTCGTGCAGCCTTTGCAAGTAGGCACGGCTTATACGACCTGAGTTTTTCTTATTATTACACTCAACACGATTCACAACGAATGAGGGTGGAGCCAAGTTCACGCGCGCATTAAATTTTTTAAAAATTAATTCACTTTCAAGCCCCCTAGTTTTAGAATTTGTACACCTGATTACATTTACACTATTCAGAAGTTTGTTTTATTTTTGTTTTATTTAGTTATATATTGTTTTATTGGATTGTTTTCCAAATTATTTTAAATTTTCAAATTCACATTGTGTTGCAACCAATATCCCTCTTCTCCCGTTGCAGTCACGCATGCACAGTGAGCATTTCTCGGTGTTAGCTCTGTGCAAAGCACGCATAGCCTGTGGCACACTTGCACTGCATAGAGAAGATCGCATTGGGGAAGCTACAACTTAACCGACTTTTTTTGGCAATCTGGGTCTCCTGGTTGACTCAATTGTTATTGATTTTTGGTTTAACCCTAAATAGTTGGAGAATACATTGTCTTAACATTTTATATAATTTTATGCATTTACCTTTTATAATTTTTGAGATAAGCCAATGTGAGTCATAGAGACTAACGTCGTATTAGAGCTAATAGTACCACGGACCGGTGCCTCCTTTCTGTTCGTCATAAAGTGAAAGCTTAGTTTGTCAAACTCTTTCTACTGCTGGTCAAGGTGACCTCTACTTATTAGGCTCGCAATGCTCCACAAGGTACTAGGTGCCAAAGCTATCAAACCCATTGGCACTGTTAGGTATATTGTAGTTAAATGTTTACTTAAAGCAGGCTTCGAGTTCACTACACCACTTGGCATGATGCAATGCCATCGCGCAGCACTTTGATCGATCGGTGCATATGATGGTGCCTGTTGGTCGAACTTTGCATTGATTTCTCTCGAGATTTTCGTGCTAAAGACGATTTTGTAGAAACCATTGCCGGCATGTTTGACTAGAGAAAACAGACGAGGGACTAACTATGGAGAGAAGCTCGAGTTGGCTCGATGGGACAGTTATTTTGGGCCACCTCTCACCATACGCCCATGGCTTGATTGCCAAGAGTAGGCAAGCACGTCTGTGCCACTTGTCACCACCGTGGCAACCCCGGTGTCACTGATTCTATCCTTGCCCAACCATATACCTTACTTCCGCCATCATTTACTGCTATTTGCATAGCTTGATTTTAGATAACCCAAACAAATATTAATCGTTTCACAACTAAATGGTGATGAAAGCTCAAAATGACTAATAAATCTGAACTGGTAAAGTTTGATTTCAAATGTTTAAATGGATTGAGTTTGATTTTGAAAATCAGCTATTCAAGGCAATCACCAGAAAGCCAGATTGAATTGGCAGTGGCAAAGTCACTACATCTGATCCAGGTATGCAACCACTAAAGCCTTATCACCCATCTCATCCTTAATTCATGAGCTGAATGTTCGAATGGTGAGTGTAGATTCTGGCGGTATCTCCTGGGAAAGCCAGTGGCCTGAAGGGCTGTGGACTAAGTGAGATGTGGAAAGATGGGTCGTGGCGCGTGTACACTCGTCATCCCGCAGCACAAAAGTGCACTTGTTGAGCAGGTGAGCTCTCTCCCCTCACTCCTTGTTGTGATTGCCTCACATCGCGTCACCAGTCTACATTCGAGCCCTATCACCATGGTATGCAGTTTGCATTGGTTCTCTACCACACTCACCTCATAACTTCTTTACTGCAGGCACTTTACTTCAAGGAGCAAGATATTGACGAATTTCGTGATTGCTTCTACCTGAAAACTAAGCCTAACATTGGCTACATTACCTCGATGTACGAGCTCAAGACGATTATGCGCTCACTTGGAATGAGCCCCACCGAATCTGAACTGAATCAGTATTTTAAGGAGAAGGGTATTTCCATGCTTAATTGGTGTCCACATGAAAACACTTTGAGATAACGTTTCCTTTCATTTGGACAGATGGAAAAATAACTTTCGCGGACTTGTTGGACATAATGCATACACACTCAGTCAAGGAAAAAATTCCACAAGAGATATTAGATGCTTTCATTGCTACTGACTCTGCTAGAACAGGTCAAATGTCGACACGCGACCTTAGACATATTCTATGCACCTGGGGCGAGAAATTGGACCAAAAGGAGTTTGACAAATTGATGCGCGAGGCCAACATTTATGGATCATATTTCAAGTACGAGGACTTTGTCAAGATCATCAGTGCTCCTATACCGGATTACTAAAGCTCATTAATTAATGATATTGTGACACAGTGACCTCTCTCATTTGGCAATTTGAGATTTGATATGATTCATTTCAGATGGCATTCATTTTATGATCAAAAATGTCATATTACAAATCATATGAACTCTGTTGCAATATTTGTTGATAAGCTGGCATTATTGAAAATTGTTACCCCTTTCACTAAATTCAGTGAATAAAATTACGTCTTATCTAATGATGCGAATCTTGGCTTTTGATTGGTATTGATTACATTTTCAACACTTACGTCAAGGGAGTATATACTTGTTTATAAACGAGCTAAGTAACAGGTATAGGTAAACTTTTCTAAAAGTACAGCCGCGTGACGAGAAAATATTCCCGCAACACTTTCCGCTGGCCTGTTCATTTCGGTGAGGCAATCTTGCTGTCTGTTGTACACATGATTTAAGTTTAGTGTCTTTTGGAATTTTCTCTTTTTCTCATCAGCGAGTCTTCACATATATTGTTTTGTGTGCATTTTAAAGTTAAACTAGAATGTCATCCGAGGTTGGTAACAACATAGGTTGATTTACAAAGTAAAATCAATAAAATTCAATTGCAGAACGGAGTGAGATCATCGAGATTTGATATGGGGCCACCGTCGCTTCCTAACTCGGGCCAAAAGCCTTTGAGTCAAGAGGAGTTTAAGGCGATGATGGCGAATGCGCGAAAGCAGATCGAGGAACGCAAACGTAAACTTGCGGTAAAGTTTGGCTTTATTTATCTTCGATCCACTAACTTGGATTATTTACAGAATTATGGAATCGAGATATCGTCTAAGCCAATGGTGACACCTTCACTACCACCACAACCTCCTCAACCTGTTCCGTTGAGTGAAATGGACAGCAAAGCTCGAATAGCCCACCTCGCTGCACAAATCACTGCTGGTTTTGCCAAGAGGCCTGTTCTCACCGAACTCTCATCAGAAAGGTATGTTTCTCATCATTGATTTCCTAAATCTAACAATATACTTAGCACTGAGGAAGGTGATAAATCCAAAATGTCAAAACCAACTCCATTGATTCTGAATGCCGAGGGACGGACTGTGGATCAGAGCGGCAAGGAGGTTCAACTCATTCAACGAATGCCCACATTGAAAGCCAACATTCGTGCTCAAAAGAAAGAGCAGTTTATCAAGTTGAATCACGAAAAACAGCCAACCAGCACTACTGATGTTCAATATGTGGATACGCGACTCGAAGCAAAAGCTCCCTTGCGTCCTAAAAGAAGTTTTAAGTTTCACGAAAAAGGCACTTTTGAAATGATTGGCAATAAGATTCGAACCAAAGCACAGTTGGAGTTGTTGCAAAAGGATATTGCCCAAAAGGCAAAGAAGACTGGCATTAGTTCCGCTGCTCGACTCGCCATTCTCAGCTCGATTGTTCCCAAAAAGCAAACGGTAATGTTGGATTTTCACATTAATAGGTCTATGTAATTTATTTAATAACTTTTTTTCTATAGAAAGAAGACGATATTCCCTCGGTGGAGTGGTGGGATAACTACATCATGAAGGATAATAGGTAGTAATTTTTATTTTTTAATTAATTTTTGTTTTAAATCTTGTTTCCATTGAAGTTACGAGGAGTGCATGCAAAATAATTTGGAGCCTACGGAAAAGTATCACGGAATAACTCAATTAATTGAGCATCCAGCACAAGCGAAACCACCATGTAAGTTTTTTCAATAAGGTTTTTAAAGCATGTTTTTTTAAAAATGGTTTTTATGATATTCAGTTGAACCATCAAAGCAAACATTTTTGCCAATTTTTTTGACAAAGAAAGAACAAAAGAAGCTCCGTCGACAGAATCGACGCGAAGCTTGGAAAGAGAAGCAAGAAAAGATTCGTTTAGGCCTCGAACCTCCTCCAGAACCTAAGTTGAAGATGTCTAACATGATGAGAGTGCTAGGTCAGCAAGCAGTTCAGGATCCAACCAAGATTGAGGCGCATGTTAGAGAGCAAATGTTGAAAAGACAAAAGTGAGTATTCGCTTTTGCAATGCCTATGTTAACTGAGTAACTGTTAACTTTTTTTTGTAATGTTCTGTTAGGGCTCACGAGGAAGCAAACGCTGCACGTAAGTTGACTGGTGAGCAGAAGAAACAGAAGAAAGTTCGCAAGATTAAGGAGGACACCAGTCAAGGTGTTTATGTGTCGGTCTACCGTGTGCTTAATCTCAACAATCCTGCAAAGAAGTTCAAGGTTGACCAAAATATCAAACAACTCTTGATGACTGGTGTCGTGGTTCTATACAAAAATGTCAACGTTGTCGTAGTGGAGGGAGGACCCAAGCAACAGCGCAAGTTCAAACGTCTCATGCAACATCGAATCAAGTGGATTGAAGATCCTGCTCTCACCGAAAACAGTAAGTCACTGGCAATAGTAAACCTCAAGTGTAACACTATTGTTTACTTTCTCTCCCCTAGATGAACCAGACCCTAAAACCGAAAACAAGTGTTGGCTTGTCTGGGAAGGACAGGTCAAGAATCGCTCTTTTGGTGAAGTCAAGTTCAAAATTAGCCCCAACGAAAGTTTTGCTAGGGAGATTTTCAAAAACCATGGTGTTGAGCATTACTGGGATCTAGCTTACTCTATGTCTATTCTTGATTCCGAAACATAATTTGTAAATATTTTTAAAATTTAAATTTTATAACTTGTGTATAAAGTTAAAATTGTGTATTATGTATAAAATATAATATAAAATAAAAGTATAAATCTTGCTAGTGCATTAAAGCGGAATTCGAATGGTCTTTTGGCCGATCAATTGCAAGAAGTTGTCATCAAGCAGTTGCTTGAGTGCCTCTTCAAACGATTCCTTGGAGACGGTTGGATTGTCTGCTCGGAAATCGTTGAAAACTGTTTGGTAGGATAGATTGACAAAGTCTTGGGGCACGGCATCGCCACCAGCCTGGCCACTTGAGGCACTAGCTATCTTGTCATTCTTCATATGCTCGATAAGTTGCTTGAGACCGATAGAAATCTGGTCCTGTATGCGGCGATGGGTAGAGCTGAATCCAGTGGTCAAAATGGAAATGTCGATCTTGCCCGAGTTGGGATCAATAGCTGACTGTTTGATAGCTTCACGATGCAGTCGTTTCGCTTCTTCCACATCGCTCACCTCAACAATATTCTTGAAGCGCATTTTGGCATGAGCTTCTGCCAAACGAACCAGTGATTCGAGCTGTCTAGGATAAGCTGTGATTTGGCCTCTGCCCGAACCCGCTTTGCGCATTTCCACATATGCTTGCTTGAGACACTCTTGGGCTTCAGAATTAAGAGCCGGGTGGAAGTTGGCACGCGCATAGCCAATGTAGTCTTTAAGTAGACTCATGTCCAAGTGCTCTATTTCTTCCTCTTCGCCTTCTCCGTCAACATAGAGAGACACGAGATGATCCGACAAATGTTTGTCATATTCTTCCGCTTGAGGGTCCAATAGCAAAAATATTAAATCAAATCTGTGTTAATAAATGAATCATTAGTAAGCCCAGTTAGAGTGTAGTGATGACGTACCGAGACATCAAAGTGGGAGGCAGTTGAATATTCTCCATGATAGTCTTGTTTTTGTTCCATTGCGACTCGATTGGGTTGGCAGCAGCCAAAATTGAAGTGCGCGCATTTAACTGACAAACAATGCCAGCTTTGGCAATGGACAAAGTTTGCTGTTCCATCACTTCGTGCAGTACAGAGCGAGTTGAGTCATTCATCTTATCAAACTCATCAATGCAACAAATACCACCATCACTGAGGACCAAAGCACCAGTCTGGAGAACCATTTGCTTTGTGTCGGGATCCTTGGTAACATAAGCTGTCAAACCAACAGCACTAGATCCTTTACCGCTAGTGTATTGGCCGCGGGGCACCAGATTGTAGACATACTGCAAAAACTGCGATTTGCTGGTTCCGGGGTCCCCACACAATAGAATGTTAATCTCGGAGCGAAAAGTAGTCTTGTTCGGATCAAGCTTGATGTTGTCACATCGAGTTCCACCAAAGAGTTGCAAGAGAATTCCTTTCTTAATATCCTCGTGTCCAAAAATGCTGGGAGCCAGAGAGTGAGCCAGTCTCTCGTAAATGTCCGGCAAATTAGATAAAGCTATCAGCTTGTCAACACGCTCCTTGGGCAATTTGAGTTCGTGGTTGGTGTCATGCAAGCGTTTATGTTCTACCTTGCGGTAGTGAACAACGTCAATATGAGTGCGAAAGACTGACTTGACATTTCGGATCTTGGGGTGAACCCGAATAGAAGAGGCTCGATAGATGCCGGTCACAGTGACCCGCTCACCTGGTTGAACTTTGTCCACCAAATCGGCGCAACCGTAAAGAAGAACTGTGTAAGGAGTCTGGCCAGGAGGCATATCATCCGGCGACTCTTGCAGTTTGACCTGTTGCTTGTCGGTGTACTTGCACCGATTATGGATTAGTGCAAATGAAAACTTGCTGTTGCAATGACGACAAACTTGAGGTTCGGCAATTGAACCACGATCAACCTCAATCGTTACACTAAATTGGCAGACAGAGCATTGAAAGAAAGCAACACACATCTCAGCGATAATGTTAGAGCTTCGAGTGACCATGCCTGAGACAGTAATTAATTGGTTAATGTCATCTGGATTCAGATTACGAATATTTGATAGCTTCTGAACGTTGTATGGTCTAATGTAGATTCTTTCCATATTAGGAATTTCAAATCCCAATTCATTGACAATCTCATTAATAGCCATGTCAAAGGTTGGAATGACCTCTTGCGGGTAGCACACCAGCTGCCGATACAGAGTTTCATCAAACTGGTGCACATGTTGACAATTAATATTGAGATAATAGTCACCAAGAATAATACACTCCTTCAGTTTCTTCACGTAATAAGGCTTATCCCGCTCCTGATATGAATCGATGTCATAATCAGTAAAATCTTGACTACTTTGAATTTCATCAGACTCGAGCTCGCTGTCATTTTGCTTAAAAGTTTTGATAAACTTCTTGAATTTATTACGGCACTGACTGATCGAGACATCAGTACCCCAAACCACGAGCTGAGGGGCATTCTGGTGGACACTAGATTCACTAGCCGTGCTACTCTCATTGGGAACGTTGAGATTAATTTGCCGAAGACTCCTCGATTCCGACCGAATGTCGTAACGCTTGAGATTAGAACCAACCGAGAAAAGCGTAGGTAGTTGACTTCCAACTTCAGAGCTGAAATCATAGCGCATAGGCGAACTAGCACCCACACCACTCCGAATGTGCAACTCGGACGATGGTTCTTGGAAAACTTCATTTTCTTGGTTTCTGTTCAGATGTCCCACCGAAGAGCCATCATTTAAGCGTTTCGCTTGCGAACTTTCCGACCTCGGACTGGAAGGACGTTTTTGGCTCGAGTCAACCCGTTCTTGATTCTCTCCAAGCGATGACATGTTTCAAGACGTCAAGCGGACCAAGGTTTGTAGGCTAAAATGTCAAGAGGTTGCAAGCAGACAAAGAGGTTACTCTACTACACTACACAACACTGCCTTACACACACTGTCGCACTGGCCCTTTAACAAAGTAAAAACCCAATTGGCGCCTTTTTTGTGTTGTGACTTTCCACTGAGTACGTGCCAGTTTCAGGCTCACTGTCAGCGATTTATTCTGCGTACATTCTCAATCTTAGATCGTCTGTTTTTCCCAAACATTCAATTTGATTACTTCATTTTATTTTAATTGATAGATATTTCTTCTATAGATTTTTTAAAAATTTTAGTTAATAAATTTTTTTATACAACTTGTATGTAGTTGAAAAAGAATGTTTATAGTTCTATAAAAGTTCAAACTGGTGAGCTCTAGTGCCTAAAGGTTGAATTAAACTTTAATTTAAAGCAGTCATATCAACATGTATTTATAAACATTTTATAATGGGTTTTTGATATTTCAAAAATCATTTTTTAAACTGAAAAATTGAACATTAATAATGATGATTTCAAATATATAGCAAAGTTAAAGGTGTTTGAAAACGTTCGTTTACTGTATATTATAAGTTTTATTTTTATATTCTTAGTTTTAATATTCATCAGTTGAAAAATTATGGCTTAATTAGGGTAAAAAATGACAGTGAAATTAGCCAGTGATAAAGAGTTGAATGCGATGAATGATCACATAGAGATTGTTGATTCCGGTTTAGCGCCAATTGGTGGCGGGAAGCATGAAAGCAAGCAGTTGATGATAAAGTGGAACCGATTGGAGGCAAAACTAGGTTAGCACCGAGATCCTAGTGGAGGGCGCCATCGACTTTCGTCCTCAATGGACCTCCATTAGCCACTCGCCTCCATCCTCATTATCTGTGTTTTGCTTGGATGCGTGTGGCCAGTGGAAACAAAGGTGCCACCGCTTGGACCGTGTTATGATCCGATTTGGTCCACTTGGTGGCACGTGAAGCATGTTCCGTGTCGACTGGCGACACCTCATCACCTCGTGTCATTGCCAGAGGTGGCTTTTTGATGCCGACTCTACTCGGTGCCCGCTTTGTGCCCAGTAGTCCCACTCTCCGAGCCATACAATGCGCTTTCCACACTCAAAAATAGAGCCGCGCGCTGTTGACTACCTATCGCTTCGCAATCACTCAACCAGTGATTGTGACCACTGTCGATTCACTATCAATTGTAGCACCATTTTATTCTGTGGTTAGCTGTGCCAAAGACAGCATACAGCCTCCATTTCGCTCGTGTCTGACTTTCAGTAATGAAAATGAACTTGCCACGAGTGGTCTAATTTGTTAGCCCTTACATTCATGTTGCCATTTTCACGACTAACATGAACCAATTGTCCCTTCTGATCATCCTTCACTTGATAGCTTGGTCTCAAGCCAGTTTTGGACCCTTGGAGCAGTGGTTTGAAGAGCTGTCGAGTGGAGTGGAGAGATTTGATGGCGTCACTGACCACCAACAATCAGAGTCATCCGTGGTGGAATCGACACTTGAACAAAACGGCACCAGCGATTTCAGTTCAAGTATAACAAATCTCCTAAAGAATCACAACATGTATCCCCAGTTAGAGAGACTGCGTAAAACAAACCCACAACTGTTGCACTATCTGTCCAACAAAGAGGGTCATGTGCTCAACGATATCATGCAAAACATGGTTTCTAGCAATCAAGCCAATGAGACTACAGAGCCAGATGTCAACCAAACTGGGGTATGTCATGTCGAATTATTGTAAATAAAAATGTTGATTGATATTCAATAGAAGCAAGCTTCTCTACAACCCGAGATCGGTCAACCATATTCAATAGACGATCTCAAAAGATACTACGAACAGACCAAGAAGAACGATGAACGTAGACCAGACCAGTACAGCGGTACTTACCAAAGCAATTTGAACCAGCAATGGAGTCCTCTAATTAGCACTAAAATAGATGAAAAAGAGGAAGTTGAAACTCCACAGTGGACTACACCTTTTAGTGACAGTCGAATTACTTATGAGACACCGCTTTCTCTAGCCAATTTCTACGTCGAGTCTGACCAGAATATGCATGCGTATGAGACACAACACACCGATCACAAGGAAAGCAAAGAACTCAACTCGCACGGCAGTACCGTCAAAGACCTCATCTCAACCGCGAAGGATGTCAAAAAGGCCACTTTCAAGCAGGGTAACTATTTGCCTGCCCAGGATGGCAAATTTCAAGAGTACCTCACGTGTTGCGAGCAGTTATTTCACAAGTATGGCAATAAGAACTATCTCCACGAAGACGTGTACATCATCCCAAAAGGATTCAACTACCAGCAGCGAGCAGGGCCACTGTTGATGGGTCACCCACCAGGACGCCACATGCCACATGTCTCTTATCTGCGAGGCTTTCCTTTGGTGGGTCCTCAAGGCAAGATGCCACTGATTAGCACCGTCAAGGAGGTGGAACCAGGCAAGGCAGGTGTGGAGTGTGTGGAAGAGCACCACTCTCATCACCCTCACCACAGCGGACCACACCACTTAATGCCCATGTACCATGCAAGTCACATGCCACCGCCCATTTTCCGACCTCCACCTCCTGGAGTGCTTCTCACTAAAAAATTGCTCTTCCTAGGTAAGAAATACTTGTTCGGATAGCTCTACCTAAATAAAATTTTATAATAAATCAAATGCATTTACTCAACAAAGAAAAGGCGGGGGATAACAAGTTAAAGGCAACAGGTTGAAATAAAATTATGGGAATGGCAAAAAAAGATTTTAAAATACTTGTAAAACAAATTAATCCACACAGTGGTCACAGGAAGCGTTACAGAGTCAATTCGGTAG
>WURS02011211.1:0-12352 GCA_011762765.2 Rhinocypha anisoptera | reverse complement strand
AAAGTATCTCTTTCTACGATGAATCGTATGATAAATTTAGCTATAATGCCTAATAATAACATAACATAGTGAAGCATGTGGGAGGAAATGGCGGAGGGGAGGGAATCTCCCTCCCCTCTTCTTCACCCTTCGAACCCTCCCTTTCCTTCTCACCCCCGAGCGAGAAGCACGACCCGGAAGGCGACCATCTTTCTCTTCCGTGCTATTTCGCTGCACGGGCGTGATAAACGGGGCACTTTGGGCGTCGCCACTGCGTCCGCGCGTGGAAACGTAATCGCGGAAAAGATTACTTTCGGCACGTGTGAAAACAACGACCGTCGCGGCGAATGGCGACGACGTTCCGAATGGCGATTCCGCCGGTGATCCGACCGAACGAGTGAACCGGAGGGACCGGACCGCGGACAGAGTCGCGTGACCGAAGCGCGAATGTCCCGCGAACGCCCTTTGGCGCGTAGTCCGTCGTTCTCAAACAGTGCAAATGGAATGCTCTGTTCGATGGTAAGTTTCGCGGTTTCGAACCTCGCTTTGTGGAACTGTTCCATTATTGACGAGAAGAACACTAAAGTTTGTACATTCCTCCTGGATCTATTCGTTCCCTTGTGCGACCACGGTTGTGCCGTCGTCGTTCGACCTGACGATGCGGAAGTATCGGAACCATTGTCGCGTGAGTGAATAAATATAGCTCTTGCGTTTCCACCTTCGTGAAAGCTGATATTTTTAGAGAGTGATAAATAATGCGAGAGCCGAAATCATTTTCCGAAATTATTTTTTACGTGCATTACCTCACGTAATTATTTTTCTGTTCACCGACACAAGCAAACATGTCTTATTTCCTCTAACTTGGCCGCCTTGGCCTGAGAATACTGACGTCGACTGTCTACACAGATATTTGCTTTTGGAAACTTAACGTGACGTCTCGAGGAACCGTGACGATATATAGGCGTACGCTGTCCTGTCCTCATTCATGATCTGTCGTCACCCTTGGCTTACACCTTGAACTAAATTCAATGTCATCATAATAAATTTAAACGGAGAATAGCAGGGGTTCAGGTTTTTATAGTTGTAACGTCATGAAATGTAAAAATAGCGACGTCGCGTGAGAGGCATGGCTGAATCGCTCGCGCCGTCGTCGTCGACAGTTCGAATTATGTACAGCGACACACGCGGGAAGTCGCGAAACCACAAAACAACTGTTAGAAGACGACGCACGTCTCTAGTCCCTTCCCCCCGACCCACCCTCCCATCATAGTCTGGAGGAGTCTAAAGGAAAGGGAGTAAAAGGTTTGTACTATTTTTTTTCCATTTCCTATACATATATTTTTTGATCTCCCGACTTCAAGCCAAGAATGTGCCCGCGACGAGGCTCCTCCATTCAAGGGTTTAGTATCAGGGTCGAATGAACTTTCATGTTTTGCATGACGTGTTGAAAGTCGTCGTTCGTGCACCGCTGGCTTTTAGTAGTATGTAAAGAGCCATTGAGGGGTGAGATGACGAACGAGTCTTGGATGATTTTGGATATTCTACAACGTTCTGTTTTAAGCGATTTTTGTTTAAAGGGTACATTGACCACTACGGTCATCATTCACCTCATCTAATCGTTGAAAAAACCCGCGTTAAAAATTCCTTAGGCCAAACTGGCCGGAAAATTTTTAGGTGACGGGACGTCGGTGTTTTATAACACCGAGGTTATATCAGCAATGGGAATGTGCATGACATAATCTCTAAGCTTAATGTCAACTTGGTAGCAAGCCGGCTGGGACTAGGTAGCTTGCTAGCCGGCTAATACAAGTTCGTGGATTCCAAAACCTCCTAGGGGGTGGGTGTTGTGTGTGCCTAAAAATAATTTTCCCCGCGAATGGCCTCATCAAGGTCATTCGGCAGCGTAAAAATATGTGCCGAAACCACTGAACAAAGCGAGCCCAGGATAATGGAAAAATTCTTAAGGAGTAAAAAAAGGCAAGTTCATCGTAAATAAATTTCTCGATAAAAGGAATCGATCGAAAAAATATCTTTTAACAAGGAGACCCTAATGAACGGATGTCGAACTAATCTACATGGCCTTTACCTTTCCAATAACTTTACCGAAACTATTTGTAGTCGTTAAAATCTTAGGAGCCACCATTACGTGCCACGGTCTCGGTGAATTTATCCACTTTCTCATCATCATAAGCTGGTCGTTTTCGATGGAAACGACGATCGAATGCATTCACACTCAGTTGGTCTATAAATGGCGTGGAACAAATAATGAACACGCAAGCAGTTAGTGGAAGTCATTTCGAGCGTCACTTAGCGTAAATTTTGCTCGGTTGGATGAAGAAGCAGTCACTGTCAATTCTAGCAGAAGATGAAATCAATGGACAGGCGTGAAGCTTCTACATTACACTAAATCACGCACAATATTTCCATTTTTAATAAAATTTCACCTCCCATGGAAACCTTACGCAATAAAGTAGAGGAATTTTCACTTTCAGATTGAACAATCACCGTCAATGAAATACCAAAAGAAGCACATGAGCAAAAGAGAAATACATCTGCGGAAGTTGTGACTGAACAATGGCGGCAACAGAGGAAAGAAGATTATAAAACAATGGGACAGACATGGAATGAAGAAAATTTAATGAAGAGACCGAGCTCCTAATGAGAAGGTCCTTTGAAGAGAGAGAGAGAGGGAGAGAGGTCTATAGAAGTGCTTCGTCAAAAGAAGAGAGTTAATTGGACGTATCCCGAGGGACAATGATTCATCGAAGAACGTATTGGAAGAAGCCATGGAGGAGAAGAATTTCGGAGGAACAGATAGTTATAAATTTGAAAGGTAATTATGCAAAATTTCTGGTTAAGAAAATGTGAAGTAAATGATGGCACCGGCGCCGGAAAGAACAGCTAGTACAGGAGCGAAAACATAAAATGATAAATAAAATTAATAGACGGCCCACGAAATGTAAAATTTCAACCTTGAAGTTTTTTTCAATTCTGCACTGCTTGCCATTTACAGACTTCCTTACGAATTAAGCTTATCCTTCGGGAAACTACTTGTGGCAACATGTATTTATAAAAGATCTAAACGTTCAGATAGGAGTTGGCTGCAGCAAGAGTATTTTTGTTTTCAGGGAGCGTGGACGGCTGTAGTGATTTAGAACCTCTTCAAAACGAATAAATAAACTATTTGCACAAGAATTATATCCATGCCCTAGGCGAGATTTGAACCTGTGACCTTTTGGTTAGCTGGCCAGTCCACTCCCCCCAGGACAACCCATCCAGCGTGATGGTAGCCCAGGGAGTAGAGCGCTAGTGAAACCTCAGGACATCTCCATCAAAAAGCAAGCCTAATGATATTCAGGGCACTAGATTTTGGGAAATCACTGGCGGCTCAGTAAAAGGAAATGGCACCCGTTAAACTGATGTGTAAATTTTCCCACGTCGCACAGTTGGGATGAGTTAGGGCTAGGAGATCTCAACCATCACCTAACAAACCGACATTATGGTTGACTATGGTGATTTTATAACAATTGAAAATAAACACGTTGCCATCTGTATTACCAATGAGACACCTCAGCATTTTTGGTGTCTCCAAAGAGATTTTATCATATCTCAAAAATTTATTAGTATTTACCTATGGAGCTCAATTATCCTCGATTTTGAGGGCATTGCAATCTGAAAAAAAAATTTAAAATAGAAAAACTAATGAAATAGAGAGGAAAAAAGCTCAAATTAAACTTCAACATTGACGTCTTGGGGAAATCAATACCCCAAATTTGAGTGCTTTCGAAAGCGGACTCTTAAGTATTCGCTAGAACAAGCGCCCTCAATTGAAAATGAGATTACACACTATTCTTCTCATCGATGGTGGCCGGATTAAACTCACCGGCCGTTTTATACTGGCGGGTGGCGTGTCTATCTTCTAACCCAAAAGGTGTGGGTTCGAGTCCCGATTCGGGTATGGATGTTTCCAAATTGTATGGGTCAATAATACTTTCGTGTTACAAAGGAACAAATACATAGTAGTCCTAAATTCTGTATAATAATGACAATGATAGTATTATTATCAAACAATTCGTCGATACAGGGGTATAATTAAAGGATTAATTATTATTAATCTTAATTAAAATAAGAAGACTTAAATAACATTTGCGAACTGAAAGTCAGACATTCATGCACACACTTGAGAAGTGCCGAGTAAAAGTATTCCCTGCAGAAAAAGTTGATAAAACAGACAGTGAGCTTCAGGCTGATCTAGATGTCGAGTTTAAGCCTCTAAAATATTGTCATAACTAACTCGAGAGTCAATCGTGCAATTGGATTGCATTAAATTGAACGATATAAATTGAGAATTGCCAAACAAATGGGATAAGTTGCATGCTTATACATTATTGAGTGGGAGGAACTTAATTATAGCCTTAATAATTCCTAAGGTAAATACGACTACATTTTTCATTCAATCTCGCTTATTTTATGGCTGATTATGGATGAAAAAATTTAGCCTAGAAAAAAGTTTGTGTCGCGTACTGGATCCAATCAACGTGATAGAGTCAAAACAATCCTATATCTCCTATTATTTAACGAGCGAGGCTTTTAAGGTGACCCAGCAAGAGGAACCATAGTTCGAATCACTTGATTTTATACACCTTCTCATTTTGAGGTGAGATTAATCCCAAACTATCATCCCTATCACCTTTGTGGACAAAGAATATCATGGAGTCCTCGTATTTATATTTTACTACATAAATTAATACTTGAGTAATATTTGAGAAAGCTGTTCAGAATTCTTGGAAACCTGATTAAATACTAATTTAAGCCTGAAATAAAGAGAAAATTCACATTATGAAAAAATAAGTTTCATGTTTTCCATTTAAATTTTACCTTTTAGTTAAATTATAAATTGTCTTCCTTTGAAATAATCTGAAAAATTAACATTCACAACCTTTCACATCGTACGCTAATGGTCCACATTTTTCTTCGTTTCCTTTAAATGTAACTTTTGCTTTTAATTGAAATTAAAATCTCATCTCACATTGGCGCAGGGCATAAAGATAAAAACATGGTGTTCCCATGAAATAAAAAAATTCCTTTCCAAAGTTAAAGCGGAAAAGAGAGCAAAAGAGTTTCGAAAACCGTTGGAAAGGTGAAACTTCAATTTTAAAGTTTCATATTTTTGACTAGTGGATGAAATCCGAGACGAAATTTATTTAAAGCCATCCTCACAAGCGTACGGACGCATAACTTCGGTCTGAACTTTATTAAAGAAAAAAGTGCACAGCGTGCTTGTTTACAGCTTTCTTCCTGATAGAGGTCTTACGAGTACATCTAAACCTACTCGACAAACGTTCTGAAAGCCGACAGTGTATTAGGTGTTATTAGGGCCGTAACCAATGTAACGCAATGACAAGTGATGTATATGTGTTCTTAAAACATATCTTGTGAAATTTCCTTACACACATTGGAACTATGCCTTCGGTGTGCTTTCGTTGGAAAACTTACTATCAACAGTAAAATTTCCAATATAGACAGACGGTCAATTTCCAGGCGTGATTTGGTGAAACTTTACGCAATAAAGAAATACTTCAATTTTCCTAAATGTACTTTGTGGAATTTTGCAGTGTTTCTTACCCATTATTCCAATATTGGTAGATTTGCCTGAATCCTCTTTGTAAAAAGTGGAGTCGATTGAATGAAATCGATCACCTTCTGATGACATAATCAACGTCCATTCATGCCACAACATAAAGGATTTTTAACACCAAGCGTTCACAGGACAAAGAGAGACCCCGGTTATGATGTGCACACACTCTCCGTTATTCATTCTCTATCGGGGAATTTATAGGGATATCGCAAGGCAAATGCATTTTCGTCGATCCGGTAAAGTTATAACTACCGTTTTTCACTCTCCCCCGGGGAAATAAGAAACCATGAACGGCGATTTTCAAGTAAAATATCCTACGCCTCACATGTGGACCTTGTGTCCGAATTTCGTCGCATGCTGACCTAAATTTCTACAAGGATCTCCCTTATTGAAGCATAAAATTTCGCTCACTTTAAAATAATGCGATATGAAACCCAGCGACTGGTAATGGTCTTATGATGCAGACAAGTAAGAGGAGATAATAATATTCTAATGTAACGTATTGGATATAGCCTCAACCCACGGCTAATTAATACAAGTGAAATTGCAGAGGAACAGTTGAAAGGGAATAAGCGTAGTTCGTGTTTACTTACTCTCTTCCGCGTACAGAGGGAAAATCTACCACAACAGTTCGATGTTTAAGTAAATCGAAGAGAATATTTCTAAGAATTTTCCAGATATACCTTAAAATTATGGAGGGGAAGAATTTTAGGTCAATGACGAATAAAAAGGACGGCTTATCTTTTTAAGGAGGGAATCGTGAGGGTGGTTAAACTCATGATAAGTTTATCGTCAGTTATTTTTTGACGAAGCAAATTACTTTTTCACTATCCCTGTAAACCTATTATCCATTTGATGCATGAAGCTACGATAAACTTCAGCTACACATATTGTTATTTTCACGATTCTTAGCGAACTCTATTGTTTGTGGGTAGGTCTAATTAACTGCATTGCTATTGAATGTCGACTTTTTTCAATAAAATTATTTCACTCTAACAGTTTACTCTTTATTTGCCTGTATGAATTATATGGTTTTAGACTCAACTTTATAGAACTTCATTATGAATTAATATAACTCAACTTTGTAAGTCCACAGGTTTTATTAAAACGACCGGTTTTGTCGAGCAGTCGACGTCATCAGGTGCCACTGTGGACTCACAAAGCTGTGTTACATTTCTTTTTTGTTTCCCTCTCCAAGTCTCGAGCGATTTCCTCTGTAGTTTAAACACCGAGACAAAACTTCTCAATGTTACTGTAATCAAATTTTAATAATACTTTCTAGCTGGGTCTTAATATTACGATGCAAGTACACAATGAAATATTAGAGGTTTGGGCTATCTGGCAGTTACACAGGTACAACAACTAATATGCAATCTGCCGCATCCTGAGACCAAAAGGCTATCATAATGATTCAATCGCAGAAGACTATGAACTTGGAACGGGAATCTATTGAATGAAAAATCAAAAGTAGACGCCCGAATTTTCATCGAGAAACCGGAATTATCCTTTATTATGGATACGTTTGATTTCACCATGTAGCTAATGGGAGTGCCTCATGAAATATATGGGGTTTATATTATATATTATATGAAAAATGAAAGGAGTTTTTCGAGAAAACAGTATCGATGTTTTCTTGACTCAATCGAGCCTGGTCCCTTGTCCAAGTAGTCACCGCTTCTGGCAATACATGGCTCCAGAAGTCTATTCCGATTTTTTAACGTTCCCCGGGGTTCATTTTTTTCAGATGGCGAGATACCTATTATGTCGTGTTTTCCTCAATCTCGTTCAACGTTCAAAAACTATGTCCATCAAAAGATTACATTCAATTTGAGAAATAGTCTGCTGGGGCCAAGTCAGGACCGTAAGGCAAGGGTCACGCAAAAGAAGTGATACTTGACTGTGCGCACGGTTCATCTATATTTCTGCCCAAGATATCCCATAAACGCAGTAATAGTTCCCAGAGTGGGTGTGGTCACTGATATTTTTTCCTTATTGTTTCATATAAATTATAATAATATTACAATGTCTTTCCTTAAACCGTAAAAATAAATAATATAAGATTGATAGATATTTTCTTTGATACTTCATTCATCTAATTATATTCGCTCTAATAAAATATTAAAGCTTCAAAAGAAAGAATTGGGAATTCCATTTAAATGTTGCTCTTCATTTAAAAGCATCCTATTGCTTCTTTTAGAGGTATCTGCTCTAATATCTAATGGATTGGGCTATCTCACCCAATGTGTTGATACGCGAGTCAAGAGTGTACTTCTACTTCATAAGCTTTGACATTCAATCGCCAAAAGTTTCGCCACCCGTGTCCTTGAACACGCCGGGAGTGTACGTGACCCTCATGATTTAGGATTAGTTTTGGAATTAAAATTAAATCGAGCGCCACAAATTAAGCAAGTAGGTTTGTGAAAATTTGTTCTTATCAACGTATAAATTTCACTATATTATTGAAGGAAATAGATTGGGTGAACTCATAATTTGAAATGCAGGTTGAAATACAGGTTAAATGTACCGTGTAAATTCCAAGGTTAAGGTTTCTTGGGTGCTTCGACGGCTACAATCATTTTAGGTCAATTCCAAGTGGATCACTTTCTCTAAAAGACTAAACGCACATTTATTATTACGTTAATCGCCCATTTTGAGACGCCGGTGGTACAATGGTTTTCAAGAACCGTGTCATCGACTAATTAGGAACTACGAGGGAATGTTGCGCAACCTTGGACGGATGACATAAAAACAAATCACATGATTGACTCTCAAATCTCACCATTGACTCGTCGCCGTGATTATGGCGATGAGTGCGCTTACAAGTACTGTCATTTGGGCAATAAAAAATGGAGTTTAACGAAAGATTCTAAGACTTTTCCTTGAACTCGATCATGTCTCGCACTAAAAGTATAACGTTTACTCCAACATACTTTCATAAAACGTCATTTTAAAAATTGGTAAATTCTCAAAACTCATATATTAGAAACATAATAATTACAATAAAGTAAACGTCACCGACGACTGGCCATGACGGGGCCAGCCGTCAGTGAGCCTAAAAGAAAACGGAGAATGATGACAGCAGATTTACGAAGCCACGGAACACCGGGAGAAACTTGCTACTTCCCGCATTGAGAAATTAGAAGATCCCCCAAATCCGCGGGGAAGACCACCGGAATAACATAATAAAAGAAAGACAAAGCCGGCGGCATACACTGAGTTAAAAGATTCATCCTTATTCCGATAAATATCTACATACATCATAACGGTAGAAGGCCTGGGTTCATCAATTTTTTGTTGGGAAAAATATGAAATCCATCCACAAGCAGAGAGAAGGATTTGAGATGACGTGATGACACCGTCGTTTCGTCACGTGGCTCATGAAGCACGTGTGACCATCACCGCGATCGAAATTTTTGTCACGCGAGAATCCGTGAGGTTGCGTTCAAATTCGGGGAACGATAATAAAAAAAGCGAGATACCCACGGACAAAAACCATGCAGTGTGTTGGAATACAGGAGCTAATTCTATGCCGTCGCTCGTTTCCTGCGTCCACTTTCAAAATGCGTTCGTCTCCCCCCCCCCCCCTCATTATTTTTTTCCACGGACCATTCTGGAGCGTCCTACGTCCCACAATGCATCGGAATCACATTCGTGATTTATTCACTGGACTAGAATAATGAGCCGACCGGGTTAGCCTGGTGGGTAGCGTGCTCGCACACTAACCCAAAGGTCGCGGGTTCGAATTCCACCCAGGGAATGGGTGTTGTGTTTGTCCAGATGGGTTTTTTTTCTGTGACTTGAAGAGGTTCCGAAATGACCATAGGCGTCGATGCACCCTATGTACAAAAATTCTACTACTACGAGAATAATTAGAAAAATGGTACCCCCCCCCCCTTCCGTACTATGCATTATATAGCCATGTAATTACTAAGAAAAATTCTCATTCCAATGTGCACGTCACGACTCTTGAAAGGGATTTTGCAATTGTGCCGGAGGGGTCGTACAATAAAAGTTTATAAAATATCCCAGAAAGTGGCCAATACCATATTTGACTAATAAATTCAAATCAACCAAGGTTGCCGTTTGCAAGCCATAACAATTTAATTATTGTCTTATTATTGTCTGTCATTGTTGTCAATCTTTCTTGTGCATTATTCGTTGGCGTTACCGTTAAGCCTTTTGCTCAGACAAAATATCTTAACAAAACAACGAAAACAACATAAATAAAGTGATAAGATAAGAATCATTGTTGGATAAAAGGAGTTTTTTATAAGGATAACACCTTAAAACCGCTCCAAAGATTCTTTAACCCTAAGTTAGGATTATTAGGAAATAAAAATTATCTAATAATACAGTTTATCTAGTCTCTGATTCACATGGCCTGTAACGATTTAGATAGAGGTGCCCAGAGGCGTCACTAATAATAATTCCAAAGTAAACTGATTCACAAGCACTGAGAGAAACATTCAAAGTCTTTATGGTCATACGTTACATTTAAAAATTAATACTTTACGAATCACTAAAAGGAAAAAACAGTGAAATGGGACTGTGAGGGACAGTGTAAATTGAGTCAAATTACTTCACATAGTACTCAAGATATGTATGACCTACAAGAAATAGTACACCAAAAGTACTATACTGAGCTTGGAATGAAAGTATTGTGACAAAGATATGCCACAAAAGGATAAATTACGTATTCAACAAATTAAAAGAAGCAAATTTCTAAATCCGTAAGTATTAGGCGAAAAATAGTTTTTTTATGCAGAGGTAATTTTCTAGACGTGAAAATATCGGAAGAGACACCGGCTGGGATAAATTGGAATTAGTCGCCTGGAATTAGACTAAAATGTTTAAGATTCCTTCATACTTTAAAAAATTCCGGCAAACAGAGGAGAAAAGCATAGCTATAAATACTTATACCTATATCATTGTAAAATTTTGTGTCGATAACTCTCACAGGCTACCATTGTTGCCTAAAGACTAATACTTTTCTGTAGTAATAGTCACTAATAATGTGGAATGCAGAGCTACGGAGTGCTGGTCGATTAACTAAGGGCATGAACGTAGAATGGAAGCTTTTAAGACGGTTGGGGAAAGGATCGAGAGGATGGATGAAAAGAAAGAAAATCCAAGAAGCATTCGGCGTGGAAGAAGAGAGAGTAATTTTGGTGAAATCTATACGAAGTGAACTTAACTGAAAGCAAGACGTATTGAGAGTCAAAGGGAAGCGGAAGGGTCCGATATTAAGTGTATATGGAACCGAAAAAGAATTACTTTTCAATACAAAGAATTTAAGCTGTTACTTAGAACTCGGAAAATTACTTAACTTAAAAAAGAGAGAAGACTGACAATTCTTAGAAGCCATTAAAGGTATACTCCGAGAGGTAGAATACCTCTTAAGATATGTTTGCTGACATAAGTGAGTTGCTTGTTTGCAACTCATGTATAAGGCAATCTTGCTTCCAGTAACAGATGGCTTACCAATTGGCCTTTGAGTAAATTAGATGTGTAAAATTTTAAGAAATCAACTAATTATATTAATTAATCACAATATACTTATTTTCTTAGTTATATAGTTCTTAGTTCCAATGTAAAATACGTTTAAAATGAACTAGAATGTCTTATGAAATAACCACGACAGTGATTCTGCGATTCATTGTACTTTTCTTTTTTTTGATATTTAGACACAATTCTTAAGGTTCGTAATATTGACATGAAAAAACTGCTCCGATTTAGTAATTCATCATAATTTTTCATTTTTTTTGCTCAAGCCGTTTCACTCAATGACAATGATTAATCACATTCCCAGATGCGCATAAATGTACTCCTTTGATTCATATTTTTTTAAATTTTTAAAGAGTTTTCTTAAGCTAAAAAGTTAATATTAGAACGCAAAATGAAAGCCGTCTAAATTTATGATTTCCTCCAATCGGCGTTGAGCCGAAATCCAATTATCAGGGATTATTAGAGTCAAATAATGAAGCACGTATAGATTAATAGAGCAAAACCTCGCATGCGTGACAAGTAGTTAAATACGTTGTCACATACAATAGATTATTACATGCATGTGTCTGTGTGGGTGTGCGTATATAAATGTCAGGGTTGGGATCAACAAATAAAACTGTAAATATGTATATAGCCACTTAGAGAACTAAGCAGATTTTACGAAGAAGAAATATTTCTAAAGGGGGAAAAAACCTTTTACAAAAGCGACACTCTAACCATGTACCAAGGGCTTGTATTTCCGATTGTCATAAAGAAAATGAAAATGAAAAAATGTATATGAAAGAATATGAAAAATGTATAATGTATATGAAAATATATAAAGAATATGAAAAAATTTAATAAATCAATGCTTAGACATTCACTTGTTTTATATATCTGTGTGTGTGAATTGAACGAACACAGAACAATGAAAAACCGATACCAAGAAATAGAAGACGGAACAGTCACATATTCCCGAATTTTCGAGGGTTAGCACTTCGTCAGTTAAGGAGTAAGAATGGCAAAAAGGCGGAAAGCGGCGGAGAGGGCGATAGGGAGAGGAGGGAGTGTGGAGAGAAGGGAGGGGCAAGTGAGGGGAATAGGGGGTGAAGAGCATGCTGGGTTACTGACGAGGAGCTAAACCTGGACAATGGGATTGTTTCGTTTTCTATTTATTTGCGTATGTTTCATTGTTCTCTGCTCTTTCAACATTATTAGTGCTAATCTGAATTTTCCACGAGTATATATATA